>SRMA01026333.1:0-11288 GCA_007224835.1 Danionella cerebrum
GCAGTGAAGTATCGACACCGGAAACAGCAGAGTTCTGTGTGCCTGAGCCTCTCTGTTTCTCACCGAACCCAGCGATCCATAGACCGCTCTTACAAAGTCTATGTGCTTGTGTGGGCGGGTAGGAGAATGCCTCACTATGGATTTTCCTGCAAATTAATGAAGGTACTGAGCGAAGGAGGAGGAGGGAAGAAGCAGCAAAGAAAGATAGAAAGCCCCTTCCCTGGCATAGAGAACTGAGGGAAGCCCTTGCTGTGGGGGCGAGAGCTGAGCCCAGCAGATCCCTCACTCTTGATCTTTCTGCTGGCCGTGGGTGTCTGGAAGCGGGCACCTCGAGTCTCTATGGGTAAAGCCTTCGGCTGGCCATGTGTGTGGGTGAAAAGAGGACGTTTGATGACCTTAGAGGTGGGGGAGGTAATTTCTAAACACTCTTTATTTTAACTTTTAGAAGTTAGGTTTTGTTTTTCAATAGACTTCAAAGAAACTTGGCCTAAAAGTATTCTGCTAGGGGCATAACAAACTTGCCCCCCCCCCCCCCTCCCCGGCATGACAACGTTATTGCTTTATTTTCGTAGTAATCTGGAACTTGCAGAACTACCTTAATTACCTGAATTTGTGCCGCTAAACCCCACCCCAGCAGGAGAGATGAGCCTGGTGCATGTTACTCGAATGATACGAATTATTATCATTTGTTACATTAACAATTTGTAGATTTAAGGCTTGAAGAAACGTTACTTAATTTTTTTCTGGTTTTTCATTTTTTTTTTTATCAACTTATACTGTTGTTTCTGAGAGCCAATGCACGTGTTACATGTAAAACTTGTTACGAGATACGAAATTATTTGAAAGCCACCCTGGAACGGATTAATTTCATATCTCAAGATTCGTATCTAGATGATCGAAAACCATGAGAGCTAACGAGAGCACACACATCTGGCTGAACGAGTGGCGTTCTTTCATTTCTTCTCTGTCGTCGTCTTCTTCTTCTTTCCTGTTTCCCTGTCTGGTGCTGAGGGCATCTGTACTGCAAACACCATCTTCAGGCAGTGAGCATCATTGCATCAATATTTCCTCGACACAGATGAAGAGCTCGTAGCTGAGAAGCATCTGAATCTCAATTCGGATCGGTGTGTAGAGGCCTCTCAGGGGCTTAAATTAGATTTAGCTCACTGGAAAGTGGCGCGATTCAAGCTATTTTTAGAACAGGTAAGGGGCGATCCATGTGGCCCTACGGATGACCAGTTGTCCACGGGCACCGTGTTGGTGACCCTTGCTCTGCTGCATAAAAATACACTCAGTCGTGCAGTGAGGAATTCAGCAAGGACCGGATGCTGCCCCTGACAGTCATGCAGTGTGAAAAGGTCTGTGACACGACTGCTGAAGACCATGATACAGACCTTCTGCATCAGACCAACACTCTCATAAACATACCCCTAAACCTTCTGTAAAGCCTTCCCCGAATAGTTGAAGCCGTTAGGTTTTCAGCTCTAATTTGGCTAAGGAACAGAATTTGCTTTGGCTCTCAACATCGTTTTTGCTTTAATTTGTTGGCAACACTGCATAGTGGTTTCTTTTCTCCTAAATTAAGAACCGTTTTCTGGAGAATTAATAATAATAATAAAAAAAAAAACATTTCACAGTGTGACTGAAAGCGTACAGCAAACTTAAATGATGAAAACGCAGACGTGGTTGAAGAGATCGCCTTTGATGTACTGTCGTTTGTAAGAAGTTTCACGTACGTGCACGCCAGGGCTGGGAGTGTGTGAGTTTAGCATGACTGAAACACCAACGTAACCACCTCTGCTTCTGCACTGGACCCCTAGTGTTCTCCGGCTCATTTACTTCTCTGTTGTCTGATTTATAGTTGCCTACCTGAGCCGTTAGCTGCTTGCAGGCTGTCTAAAGGTCACATGAAAAATGAATGGCGCTTCGGTGTTGGGAAAGGAGCTTAGGAGGAGAGCATCATGAGGGACTCGGATGATGCTTGAATGGTTGTCTCTTGCATATTAGCTTCGCCCTGTGTCATGGTTTTGTATCATGGTTGTATCTATACGGTTTGAGTGCGTGTGAGATCTGAAAGAACACTCTGTTTGTGTCACTCATAGCTGCGAAGTCCCTAAATGTAACAAAGAAAGTGAATTAAAGCTATAATGAAAAAAAACACCCACGATTCTCTCTGAATGGCAGTGGATTAAAGAGAGATCGTCAATACTCACGTCAAACCAACACCTCCACTTCAAGTTGTAAGAAATGTCACACAATCCTTGTCGATAGCCAAAGAAGAATCAGGCGGCCACGTTCCTGTGTATTCGTCACTCTGTGCATGTGTACATCTATTTCTGTTTTTCAATTAAGTTTAAGCTATGACAGCACTCTCTCACAACTCTCATCTCCTGGTCTCCAAGGTGATAAATAAATGATATTTTGTTATCTTCCCTCTGGGAGTTGCATTATTTGGTCTATCTCTCTTTCCCTGCCTGCACAGCTTATGAGCTGCAGTAGTCTGTGGACACCCACTAAGAACTTAGTGCTAGGTAACCAGACCGGCAGAAACGGAACACCTGCCACAATTCGTTCAGCTCTGGAAAATGTTGAAGACTAGAAAGAAATAACAAGGGACAGAATGTTTTATTTAACTCTAAAAAAAAAAAAACAACTGGACAGTAAACATCTTATTTTGTGTAGTTGGAAACTTTGGAACAACACTTTCATTGGTGGGAAGTGTTTTTCTTTCTTTCTTTAACTATAGCCTCATTTACAAAGTACACATGGATGAATAAAATTATTATTATATAAGTAACGTTATATAAGTATATATTATGTATAAACATATTTTTTTTGTTAAAAACTGCTTTTTTTTGAAAATGTTAGAAAAACTAACAGGGTTCCAATAATAGTGTTAAAATATTTAATTTTTATTATTTTATTGTAAATTGTGTCGCAGGAGAGGAATCACACAACAAGGTTTTCAACAGAAAAGTGCCCCGGAGGGTGGATTTATTAAACGTGATGAGTGAAGTGCTCGTGGATAGTGCAGTCTTCAGGTGCTCGGTGCTTGTGTCCTCTTCTTCTGTGGTGCTCTTCCCAGTCCCAGTTGTGCTCTCGTGCTCGGTGCCCAGATAGATCGGTGAGGTAAGGGATAATGCCGTCGTCTGGCCTTCACGGGCTGTCTGGGGGTAAAGAGAGAGAGAGAGGAGTTAGCTTCTGCACTCTTCGGAGGTTCTTCTCGCCGTAGAAGTTCTCTCTCTCTCTTTTATGCTGCCGCGCTGATGAGACGCGGCTGTTCCCGATTCGCCGTTGATGGTGGGCGCCAGGTGTTCGGGATCTATGCCAGGACCGCGCTGATTGGAATGGACTCCCGTCACACTCCCCCCCCCCAAGCGTTGTCCTGGTGGGTCCTGAAATTCATCACAGAAAGGTTGGGTATTAAGGGTGGGTGGGGAGTGACCCCTGACAAACCTGCGTAGCCGGCCCAGATCCGGGATAGGCCATCGGCGTTGCCGTTGTCGACCCCGGCCCGATGACGGACTTCAAAATGGAAGTCCTGGAGCGCGAGGAACCAGCGGGTCACCCGAGCGTTGGTGTCTTTCGCTCTGGCCATCCATTGAAGTGGGGCGTGGTCCGTCAGGAGGGTGAACCGCCGGCCCAGGAGATAGTATTTTAGCTCCAGGACTGCCCACTTGACGGCCAGGGCCTCCTTTTCGACGGCCGCGTACCGGGTCTCGGCCGGGTTCAGCTTCCTGCTGATGTAAATCACAGGGTGTTCCTCACCTTCCTGCACTTGGGACAGGACGGCTCCCAACCCTGTGTCGGAGGCGTCCGTCTGTAGCAGGAAGGGGCAGTTAAAGTCAGGCGCTCGGAGTACCGGTTCCGTCGTGAGCGCCTGCTTTATGCTCCTGAACGTCCCCTCCAGTTCCGGAGTCCATTCGATCTTCTCCGGCTGCCCCTTCCTGGTCAGGTTTGTCAGGGGGGCGGCTAAAGAGGAGCAGTTGGGGATGAAGCATCTATAATACCCCGCCAACCCCAGGAAGGCTCGTACCTGGGTCTTTGTGGTGGGGCGAGGTGCCTCCTGGATGGCCTGGACCTTCTTATCCTGGGGGCGGATCATGCCACGCCCCACACGGAATCCCAGGTACGACGCATCGGCTTTGGCAAGATGGCATTTGCGGGGGTTGACGGTTAGCCCGGCTCTCCGGAGCTCCGTGAGCACCCTCCGCAGCCGGTCCAGATGGTCGTCCCACGCCTCAGAGTGGATGACCACATCATCCAGGTATGCGGCGGCGTAGGTCTGGTGTGGGCGGAGCAGTATATCCATCATACGCTGGAATGTGGGCGGGGCTCCATGCAGGCCGAAGGGGAGACGTCGGTACTGCCAGTGTGTCGAGAAGTGTCGAGAAGGCGGTCTTGGGCCTGTCTTCTGCGGCCACTGGCACCTGCCAGTAGCCTTTGGTGAGGTCTAGGGTGGAAATGTATCGGGCCCTCCCTAGACGATCCAGGAGCTCATCCACTCGGGGCATGGGGTAGCTGTCGAATTCCGAGACTTCGTTTAGTCTGCGGAAATCGTTACAGAAGCGGAGGGTGCCGTCGGATTTAGGGACCATCACAATGGGGCTGGACCACGGGCTCCGGGATGGCTCTATTATCCCCAACTTCAGCATTTGTTGTATTTCCTCCTCTATAGCCTGCCGACGGGCTTCCGGCACTCTGTAGGGCCGTTGCCGGACGATGACTCCTGGTTGGGTCCTGTGGTGCTCGACAACGTTGGTCTGCCCTGGCTGATCGGAGAACACATCCTGGAACTGACTGACCAGGTGCTGCAGCTCCTTCTTCTGGGCAGCCGATAGGTCTTTGTTGGAGTCCACCACCACCGGGGAACAGGAGGCGAGTGCGGCCAGTTGTTCTCTGGTCCCCACCCACTTTTTCAGGAGGTTTATATGATACAATTTCTCGGGCTGTCTTCTCCCTGGCTGTCGCACTTTATAGTTGACGTCGCCGACCTTTGCTGTGATGGTGTATGGCCCCTGCCACTTGGCCAGAAACTTGCAGGCTGAGGTGGGGACCAGGACCATCACTCGATCTCCCGGCTGGAACTCCCGGGGTTGGGCTGCCCTGTTGAAGTGCCGTTGTTGGGCTTGCTGCGCCTGGACCAGATGTTCCCGGACTAACGGCATGACCCGCTCGATGTTCTGACGCATCTGGGTCACGTGTTCGACCACAGAGCGGAGCGCTACCGGCTGCTGCTCCCACGCATCTCGGGCGACATCCAGGAGTCCCCTTGGTTGACGGCCGAACAGCAATTCAAATGGCGTGAACCCTGTGGAGGCTTGGGGGACCCCCCGGATGCCGAAGAGGACATAGGGGATCATCCGATCCCAGTCGCGCCTGTCTTCATCAGCCACCTTTTTCAGCATCCTCTTCAAGGTTTGGTTAAACCTCTCGACCAGGCCATCCGTCTGGGGGTGGTAGACAGATGTGCGGAGCTGTTCGACCTTTAGCAGCCGGCAGAGGTCAGCCATCAGTCGGGACATGAAGGGGGTTCCCTGGTCAGTCAGGATCTGGCTGGGGATGCCCACCCGGCTGAACAGCAGGAACAGCTCGTGCGCGATGTTCTTCGCGGTGGCTTTGCGTAGGGGCACGGCTTCCGGGTACCGGGTGGCGTAGTCCACGATGACCAGGATGTGCTCATGGCCACGGGCAGACTTCGGCAACGGCCCCACTAAGTCCATCCCAATCCTCTCAAAGGGCACCCCTATGATGGGGAGTGGAATTAGTGGACTGGGGGGAGGCGTTTGCGGTGATGTCTTCTGGCATGTAGGACATGCCTTGCAGAACGCTTTTACCTCGCCGTCAATCCCCGGCCAATGGAAGCGGTCTCGGATCCGCTGGGTCGTGTTTCCTGCTCCCAGGTGCCCGGCCATTGGGTGGGAGTGCGCGAGCTCCAACACCGTCTCCGTCTTCGACCGGGGGACGACGAGTAGCTCCTTAATCTCCCCCCGTCGTTCGGCGACGCAGTAGAGCAGACCATCCTCCACGATGAAGTGCGGGAGAGGATGGGGCCCGGGTTGGAGTTCCTGTCCCTCAGCCACGCGCACCTGAGCCCAACAGTGCTTCAACCGATCGTCTTCATGCTGCTCGCGGCTGAAGGACCCCCCTCGTGTAACCCGCTGGAACACATCATAAAAGAGGTTAGCAGAGGGGGGGGCGGACTCACCATCTCTCCCACTATCCGACGCTAGGGTGACAGCCGGGTTGGATGAAGCCTCCTCCTGCGACGGGGTTGGGCGGCTCCCTCCAGGGCTGACGGGTCGGTGGGTGGCGGCGGTGAGCAGGCCTGCGAACCCGGGGAAATTCCTGCCGAGGAGTATGGGCACAGGTAGGTTTTTTACTAAACCCACCTCGACCATCCAGGTCTTCCCTCTGGCCTGGAGCTGAACGTCGCGGGCCTTCACCTCTCGGGTTTCTCCGTGGACGCACGTTAGAGGCAGTATGGCATGGGTTTCCGGTCGAGGTGAGAGGAGCTGACTCCTCAGCAGGCTCACGGAACTCCCCGAGTCCAACAACGCGTGATAGCGGCGTCCATTGACCCTCACCGTCACTCCCGGGGCTCCTTCCGGCAACCGATGGTGGAATCCACAACCCGCCAGCCATTTCTTCTTGGGGGGCGATGGTGGATCCGTAGGCATGGGTTCGTCGTGGGGAAAGGGAGCCGCCGGCCTGCTCTCTGGTCGCGGGGTGCCCTCTGGCGGACGCGGGTCCTGGACCACCCTCCGGGGGTACGGTGGCGTACGCTCTCCGGTGTCGTCACGGTGGGCCACCTCCGCCAGCTCAATGGCCTCTACGGCCTCCCATAATGTAGTTGGGTTTCTCATTCAGACCGCCTGCTTTTGTGCGCGAGGCAGTGTTCTCAGCAGTTTGTCCAGCACCACGCGTTCAACGACCTGGCTGGCGGAGGGGCTTCCTTCGAGCAGCCAGAGTCGGGCGAGGCGGGATAGGTCAGCGGCTTGAGCGCGCGCTGGCCGGTGAGGGCGATATTCCCAGCCGTGAAATTGCTGTGCCGCGGAGATGGGAGATAAACCCAGGCGAGCGAGCATTTCTCTTTTAAGCTCTTCATAATCATCACGTACACTGGAGTCCAGGGAAAAGAAAGCTCGTTGCGTCTCGCCGGTCAGCAGCGGTGCCAGCGCCCGTGCCCACTCTTCTCGTGGCCACCCTTCCGATCCTGCAGTGGATTCAAATAGCTGGAGGTAAGATTCGACGTCATCGTGGGGGGTCAACTTTTGGAGAAGCCGCGTAGCCTGTGCTCTTGCATCGGGAAGCGGGATTTGTTGGGCGCTGGCGCCCTGAAGATCGCTGACCTTCCGCTCCGTTTCGCTCTGCTGCTTCGCCAGGAATTCGACGATTTCCGGTTGTCGGATGGTCATCTCAGCCAGGTGTTTGACGAGGTCTTCCATTTTTCGGAGAGCGTCGCACACCGTACTTGCTGTGAATCCAAAAAAAAAAATAAATGAGAGAGAAAAAAAAACTGCAGGGTTAAATGTCCGGGTTGTAGAACTCTTGTGTGTGATTCCCCCTGGGTGTTATACCCGCATTCTCCACCAGTTGTCGCAGGAGAGGAATCACACAACAAGGTTTTCAACAGAAAAGTGCCCCGGAGGGTGGATTTATTCAGAGTGATGTTTGAAGTGCTCGTGGATGGTGCAGTCTTTAGGTGCTCGGTGCTCGTGTCCTCTTCCCTTGTGGTGCCCTTCCCAGTCCCAGGTGTGCTCTCGTGCTCGGTGCCCAGATGAAACGGTGTGGTAGGGGATAATGCCGTCGTCTGGTCTTCACGGGCTGTCTGGAGGTAGAGAGAGAGAGAGAGGAGTTAGCTGCTGCACTCTTCGGAGGTTCTTCTCGCCGTAGAAGTTCTCTCTCTCTCTTTTATGCTGCCGCGCTGATGAGACGCGGCTGTTCCCGATTCGCCCTTGATGGTGGGCGCCAGGTGTTCGGGATCTATGCCAGGACCGCGCTGATTGGAATGGACTCCCGTCACAATTGTTAAAATGAACAAATTAAAATTAACAAAGTGAAAAACAATTATCTTGGTACTTTTTTTTCTTGGATCCATCTTTAGAAGCAGCAATTATAAGAGTTGGCTCGGGCCAGATTCCTACATAACCAGCTAGTGCTTTTTAAGCTTCTCCTCTTCAGTAGAGAGTTTTTCCTTTTTAGCCAATGCCGGGTCTAAGGATGAAGGTTCGGGAATGACCATCGGTACATCCAGTATTTCCTCAGACCCAGTTTTCCTCCTATGAGAGGGTCTAGTTGAAATGTAAACAGACAGCAGAATGTTTGAGATCAGATCAGATCGTCAAAAAAAGCGTGTCCTTCAGAGCCAGACACTTGTTGACCAAAGCAACAGCACATATCAATTGTAATCCTGTTTCGACCCTTTGCAACATAAATACAGTTTCAGAGCTCCTCTCTGGGTCGCGCTCCTTTTAACACTGTTAGATTTAAGCTGAGTTATTTACACGTTCAATAATTAAGATTAATTGGTCAGAGGAAGATACGGCCAAACGAATCGAAGTTCGGATCACACAGAAGATCATTTGTGAGACTGCAGCAGGACAACGACCCAAAGCACAGCTCCAAACTGTGCAGGAACTATTTAGAGAAGAAGCAGCAGCTGCTCTTGTATCTGTAATGGAGTCACCAGATCTAAACCCCATTGATCTGTTATGGGAGCAGCTTGAGGGTTTGCTACACAGGAAGTGCCCTCCTCCAGCCAATCCAACTTGTAAGAGGAGCTTCTAGAAGCGTGGGGTGAAATTTCTGCAGATTACCTCAAAAAATAAACAGCTAGAAGCCAAAGGTCTGCAATGCTGTAATTGCTGCAAACAGAGAATTCTTCAACAAAAGTAAAGTTTAGGGACAAAATATTATTTTAAATAAATATTATTTATAACCTCATCAATTTCTCAACTATATAGTCTTTTCATTTTATAATAAAACTGTGACTTTTCTTGGAAAACACAAAATTGTCTGGGTGACCCCAAACTTTTGAACACAGGAAAACTGCGAAACCTGAAAACATTCGTCCTGACAGCCTCCACCTTCTCCACTTGATGCATACTGGGAAGTAACTGACACTGCAGGTTATCATTTGCCACCTGAGGCTGGATAGAAAACAGAAAAAAATAGATTCGAATAGAATTGGATTCTTAGTCCACGACTTTTTTAAAAAATATATATATTATATTATAATATATATAGTCTAGCCACAGGGGTTTAAAGCCAGTGACTTCTGTGCCGGTCCCAAGCCCGGATAAATAGAGAGGATTGCGTCAGGAAGGGCATCCGGCGTAAAACATGCCAAAAACCAAACATGCGAGTCATCAAATCGAATTTCATACCGGATCGGTTGAGGCCCGGGTTAACAACGACTGCCTCCGATGCTGTTAAATTACATGGTGCCGGTGGAAATTGGACTACTGTTGGTCGAAGAAGGAGAAGGATTCATACACAGAAAGAGAAGAGGAAAGGCAGGAGTGTAGATCTGAGAATAGGGACTCTTAACGTTGGTACAATGACAGAGAAGGGTAGAGAGCTGGCGGACATGATGGAGAGAAGGAAGGTAGATATTCTGTGCGTGCAGGAGACAGGTAGGAAGGTGCTAGGTGTGTCAGCTGGAAGGAGGAAAGAAGATAAGGAAACATGGTGGTGTAATGAGGAAGTACAGGACATCATCCAGAAGAAGAGGCTAGCTAAAAAGAAGTGGGACATCAAAGGGACTGAAGAAAGTAGACAGGACTACAAGGAATCGCAGCGCAGAGATCCTATGATATGATCCTATGATCACAGAAAGCATATGATAAGTTGTATGCCAGGTTAGACACAAGGGAAGGCGAGAAGGAATGGTATAGATTAGTGAGACAGAGAGACAGAGATGGGAAGGATGTGCAACAGATAAGGGTGATTAAAGATTGAGATGGAAAGGTGCTAACAAGTGAGGAGAGTGTGCTGAGAAGATGGAGGAAGTATTTTGGGGAGTTGATGAATGAGGAGAATGAGAGGGAAAGAAGGGGGAAGAGGTGAATATTGTAGAGCAGGAAATTGAAAAGATTAGAAAGGATGAGGTGAGGAAGGCTCTGGGGAGAATGAAGAGTGGAAAGGCTGTTGGTCCAGATGACATACCTGTGGAGGTGTGGAAGTGTCTAGGAGAGACAGCAGTGGAGTTCCTGTCTAGGTTATTCAACAGGATTTTAGAGAGTGAGAAGATGCCTGAGGAATGGAGAAGTGTCCTAGTGCCAATCTTTAAGAACAAGGGTGAAGTGCAGAGTTGTAACAGCGACAGAGGTATAAAGATGATGAGTCACACAATGAAACTTTGGGAAAGAGTAGTGGAAGCTAGGCTAAGGGAAGTGGATATTTTTGAACAGCAGTATGGCTTCATGCCCAGGAAGAGCACTGCTGATGCAATTTTTGCTCTGAGAATGTTAATGGAGAAGTACAGAGATGGTCAGAAGGAGCTGCACTGGGTCTTTGTGGATTTAGAAAAAGCGTATGACAGGGTGCAGAGAGAGGAGCTATGGTCCTGTATGAGGAGGTCAGGAGTGGCAGAGAAGTACGTCAGAGTAGTTCAGGATATGTATGAGAGAAGTAAGACAGCAGTGAGATGTGCTGTCGGTCAGACAAAGGAGTTCAAGGTGGAGGTAGGGCTACATCAAGGATCAGCTTTGAGTCCCTTCTTATTTGCTATGGTGATGGTCAGGTTGACAGATGAGCTCAGGCAGGAATCTCTGTGGACAATGATGTTTGCAGATGAAATTGTGATTTGTAGCGAGAGCAGAGAGCAGGTGGAGGAAAACCTGGAAAGTTGGAGGTCAGCTCTAGAAAGAAGAGGAATGAAAGTCAGTCGCAGCAAGACAGAATACATGTGTTTGAACGAGAGAGAGGGAAGTAGAACAGTGAGGTTACAGGGGGCTGAGGTCAAGAAGGTGCAGGAGTTTAGGTATTTGGGGTCAATAGTCCAGTGTGACGGGGAGTGTGGAAAAGAGGTGAAGAGACGAGTGCAGGCAGGGTGGAGTGGATGGAGAAAAGTGTCAGGGGTGTTGTGTGATGGAAGAGTGTCAGCAAGAATCAAAGGAAAGGTGTACAGAACAGTAGTGAGAGCAGCTATGATGTATGGGTTGGAGACTGTGGCAGTGAGGAAGAGACAAGAGGCAGAGATGGAAGTAGTAGAGATGAGGATGTTGAGGTTCAGTTTAGGAGTGACGAGGATGGACAAGATTAGGAATGAGCACATCAGAGGG
>SRMA01026334.1:0-14063 GCA_007224835.1 Danionella cerebrum
TTCCCTGTGTGACTACAAGTCATTTAGACCAACTCCCGTGTCTCTCTCATTTTCTTAAGCTGAGATAGAGATGTGTCAATTTGGTTGCTATGGTAACCAGCATGGTTGCTATGGAGGGGTCAGTGACATTATATAATGTTCCCTGTGTGACTACAAGTCATTTAGACCAACTCCAGTGTCTCTCTTATTTTCCTAAGCTGAGATAGAGATGTGTCAATTTGGTTGCTATGGTAACCAGTATGGTTGCTATGGAGAAGTAAGTGACATTATATAATGTTCCCTGTGTGACTACAAGTCATTTAGACCAACTCCTATGTCTCTCTCATTTTCCTAAGCTGAGATAGAGATGTGTCAATTTGGTTGCTATGGTAACCAGTATGGTTGCTATGGAGGGGTAAGTGACATTATATAATGTTCCCTGTGTGACTACAAGTCATTCAGATAAACTCCCATGTCTCTCTTATTTTCCTAAGCTGAGATAGAGATGTCAATTTCGTTGCTATGGTAACCAGTATGGTTGCTATGGAGGGGTCAGTGACATTATATAGTGTTCCCTGTGTTACTACAAGTCATTTAGACCAACTCCCGTGTCTTTAGCATTTTCCTAAGCTGAGATAGAGATGTGTCAACTGGGTTGCTATGGTAACCAGTATGGTTGCTATGGAGGGTCAGGTACCTCAATGAATGTTCCCGGGGTCGCTATTAGTGAAACAAACTCACCCCATGTCTCTAGCATTTTCCTAAGCTGAGATAGAGATGTGTCAATCAGGTTGCTATGGTAACCATTATGGTTGCTATGGAGGGGTCATTGACATTATATTATGTTCCCTGTGTGATTATAAGTCAATTAGACCATCTCCTGTGTCTCTAGCATTTTCCTGGGCTGAGATAGAGATGTGTCAATTGGGTTGCTATGGAAATTAATCTGGTTGCTATGGATGAGTTGGTGACATCATGTTGTAATCTACATTCAACTTAGATCAATATAAAACAACTCCCATGTTTCTATGATGTTCCACTTAGAAGATATTTGACATTCAAAAATTATGTTGAAAAGTGGGCGTGGCTTGATGAATTTATGTTAAATCATAAGCAATGATTGGCTGGATTAGTTATATGCATCCTTAATGTTGCTATGACTCTCCATTGTGAACCAATTACAAAAGCTATTTTACATTAGGATCATATGGGAATCAATGGCCCCATTGAAATGAATGGGAGCAATGCATCTCTATGGCCCATTGTAGGTCTATGGGACAGCCTTAGCCAATCAAATTTCAGTATTCAAATTAGGCCTAGCTGGCTCCAACTGCCACTTTTTGAATCGAGGAGACATTTCTCAGATTTTGACCATGCCTCAAACAAATTAACATTACAGAGGAACCATAAGACATATCGAGATAATTCTTTCTTTGTGAGAAGCGGAAGACTTCAATGAAGATTATAATGTAATTTTTATAAAGATAGGTTAAAATTTTAGGAGTTATGGCGAGTTAAAAAAGCCTTAGTGTATAATTTTCAAGCAGTATCTTCTGGTTGAAATGCATTGATCTTAATGGAGCAATTTTCTTCCCTCGTTAAGGTTTAGCCCTCCTAGTTCAAAAACCGTAGGTCATATCAAGTTAACAACTGTATCTTCAAAAAGAGGACAAATTTCTCTACTACTTTAATATAAAATTTGTTCATAAAGGTAAAAGTTTAGTTTAGGAGAGAGGAATAGATTCAGAAGTTTGAGATGTGAAAAACTAGAGTGGAAGCTAGAGTGGGGCAGAATTAGGTAAAAATCTAAAATCTTCATAAATATAAACTGTGATTTATACAAATCTGTAACAGATATGAAAAAGCTGAAGACATCATTTAAAAGCTGAAAGTGTGTAGAATTGTTTAAAAGTTGAATGGTTGCTGTAGCTGAAAGTGTGCTGAAGTTATTAAAGGCTGAAAAAGCTTAAGTTTGAAGGAGGTTTGAAGAGTCTCCCCATTCATTTCAATGGGAAAAATATTTTAAATAAAGTTAAATTTTATAAAAAGTATAAAAGTTTGAAAAGTGATATGTAATAGCAACCTAGTCTAAAAAAAGCTGAACATTTTAAAGTTTGAATGGTGTTTCTAGGCCAAAGGATGCTGAAGTAGTTGACTTATAAAAAAGGGGGGGGAATAAAAATAATAATAACTAGAAAGTGCATTTCCTAGCGGAAAATGCGTGTGAATGCAGAGAGCTGAAAGAGAATGCTTAAAATTGCTGAATTCCTTGGCTGAACGGTGAAACATTAGAAAGTTAAAAGTGTCAAAAGTTGAAAGTTGAAGCTAAAAGGTGAAACACTGTAATTTGAAAAGTGTCAAAATTTGAAAGCTGAAGCTGAAACATTGTAAAGTTGAAATATGTAAAGTTGAAAGTGGAAGCTGAATGTTAAAATATTAGAAAGTTGAAAGTGTCAAAAGTTGAAAGTGGAAGCTGAAAGGTGAAACATTGTAAAGTTGAAAATATCAAAAGTAGAAAGTGGAGGCTGAAGGTAAAACATTCTAAAGTTGAAAACGTATAAAGTTGAAAGGTGAAGCATTGTAAAGTTGAAAGTGTCAAAAATAGAAAGTGGAAGCTGAAGGTGAAACTTTTGAAAGTTCAAAGTGTCAAAAGTTCAAAGTGGAAGCTGAAAGGTATAATAAAAGTAAGTTGAAATTCTGTCTAGCATTTTCCTAACCTAAGATAAAGATATGGCAATTGCGTTGCTGTGGTAAAAAGTCTGGTCGCTCTGGACAGGTCATTTAAATAATAGATTGTTCTCAGTGTCACTATGAGTGAAACAAAACACCCCCCATGTCTCTAGCTTTTTCCAAAGCTGATATAGGGATATGCCAATTTGGTTGCTATGGTAACCAGTATGGTTGCTATGGAGGGGTCAGTGACATTATATAATGTTCCCTGTGTGACTACAAGTCATTTAGACCAACTCACGTGTCTCTCTCATTTTCCTTAGCTGAGATAGAGATGTGTCAATTGGGTTGCTATGGTAACCAGTATGGTTGCTATGAAGGGGTCAGTGACATTATATAATGTTCCCTTTCTGACTACAAGTCATTTAAACCAACTCCCATGTCTCTCTCATTTTCCTAAGCTGAGATAGACATGTGTCAATTTGTTTGCTATGGTAACCAGTATGGTTGCTATGGAGGGGTCAGTGACATTATATAATGTTCCCTGTGTGACTGCAAGTCATTTAGACCCACTCCAGTGTCTCTCTCATTTTACTAAGCTGAGATAGAGATGTGTCATTTTGGTTGCTATGGTAACCAGTATGGTTGCTATGGAGGAGTCAGTGACATTATATAATGTTCCCTGTGTGACTACAAGTCATTTAGACCAACTCCCGTGTCTCCCTCATTTTCCTAAGCTGAGATAGGGATGTGTCAATTTGGTTGCTATGGTAACCAGTATGGTTGCTATGGAGGGGTCAGTGACATTATATGATGTTCCCTGTGTGACTACAAGTCATTTAGACCAACTCCCGTGTCTCCCTCATTTTTCTAAACTGAGATAGAGATGTGTCAATTTGGTTGCTATGGTAACCAGTATGGTTGCTATGGAGGGGTCAGTGACGTTATATAATGTTCCCTGTGTGACTACAAGTCATTTAGACCAACTCCCGTGTCTCCCTCATTTTCCTAAGCTGAGATAGAGATGTGTCAATTGTGTTGCTATGGTAACCAGTATGGTTGCTATGGAGAGGTCATTGACATTATATAATGTTCCCTGTGTGACTACAAGTCAATTAGACCAACTCCTGTTTCTCTGGCATTTTCCTAGGCTGAGATAGAAAAGTGTCAATTTGGTTGCTATGGTAACCAGTATGGTTGCTATGGAGGGGTCAGTGACATTACACAATGTTCCCTGTGTGACTACAAGTCATTTAGACCAACTCCCGTGTCTCTCTCATTTTCCTAAACTGAGATAGAGATGTGTCGATTTGGTTGCTATGGTAACCAGTATGGTTGCTATGGAGGGGTCAGTGACATTATATAATTTTCCCTGTGTGACTACAAGTCATTTAGACCAACTCCCGTGTCTCTAGCATTTTCCTAAGCTGAGATAGAGATGTGTCAATTTGGTTGCTATGGTAACCAGTGTGGTTGCTATGGAGGGGTAAGTGACATTATATAATGTTCCCTGTGTGACTCCAAGTCATTTAGACCAACTCCCGTGTCTCTCTCATTTTCCTAAACTGATATAGAAATGTGTCAATTTGGTTGCTATGGTAACCAGTATGGTTGCTATGGAGGGGTCAGTGACATTATATAATGTTCCCTGTGTGACTACAAGTCATTTAGACCAACTCCTGTGTCTCTCTCATTTTTCTAAGCTGAGATAGAGATGTGTCAATTTGGTTGCTATGGTAACCAGTATGGTTGCTATGGAGGGGTAAGTGACATTATATAATGTTCCCTGTGTGACTACAAGTCATTTAGACCAACTCCCGTGTCTCTCATTTTCCTAAACTGAGATAGAGATGTGTCAATTTGGTTGCTATGGTAACCAGTATGGTTGCTATGGAGGGGTCATTGACATTTTATAAGGTTCCCTGTTTGACTACAAGTCAATTAGACCAACTCCTGTGTCTCTAGCATTTACCTAGGCTGAGATAAAGATTATCCAATTTGGTTGCTATGGTAAATAATCTGGTTGCTATGGATGAGTTAGTGGCATCATGTTGTAATCTACATTTAACTTAGATCAATATAAAACAACTCCCATGTCTCTACGATGTTCCACTTAGAAGATATTTGACATTCAAAAATGATGTTGAAAAGTGGGCGTGGCTTGTTGAATTAATGTTAAATCATAAGCATTGATTGGCTGGATTATTAATACGCATCCTTAATGTTGCTTTAAATCTCCATTGTGAACCAATTACAAAAGCTCTTTTACAAAAGGATCATATGGGAATCAATTGCCCCATTGAAATTAATGGCAGCAATGCATCTCTATGGCCCATTGTGAGTCTATGGGAAGGCTAAGCCAATCAAATTTCGTTATTCAAATTGGTTGATTAACAGCTGCCTCCAACTGCCACTTTTTGAATCGAGGAGACATTTCTCAGATGTTGACCATGCCTCAAACAAATAAACATTACAGAAGAACCGTGAGACATATCAAGATGATTCTTTCTTTGTGAGAAGCAGAAGGCCTCAATGAAGATTATGATGTAAATTTTTTAACGATATGTGGAGAAATCTAGGAGTTATGGCGAGTTAGAAAAATCCTTTATTTAAAACTTTGGAGCATCATTTTCTGGGTGAAATGCATTGATCTTAATGGAGCAATTTTCTTCCCTAGTTAAGGTTTAGCCCTCCTAGTTTAAAAACCGTAGGTCATATGAAAGAAACAACTGCATCTTTGGAAAGAGGACAAATTTCTCTACTACTTTAATGTAAATTTTGTGCATAAAGGGTAAAGTTTAGTTTAGGAGAGAGGAATTGATGAAGAAGTTTGAGATGTGAAGAATTAGAGTGGAAGCTAGAGTGGAGCAGAATTAGGTCAAAATCCAAATTCTTCATTAAACTTAAACTGTGATTTATAAAAATCTGTAAAAGATATGAAAAGCTGAAAACATATTTTAAAAGCTGAAAATGTGTTGAATTGTTTAAAATTTGAATGATTGCTCTAGCTGAAAGTATGCTGAAGTTATGAAGGTTGAAAAAAGCTGAAGATTTAAAAGAGATTTGAAGTGTTTCCCATTCATTTCAATGGGAAAAATATTTTAAATAAAGTTAAATTTTATAAAAAGTATAAAAGATATCAAAAAGCTGTATACGAGCAACATAGAGCAAAAAAAGCTGAACATTTTAAAGTTTGAATGGTGTTTCTAGTGCAAAGTATGCTGAAGTAGTTGGCTTTTCAAAAAAGGGGGGGAATAAAAATAACTAGAATATGCATTTCCTAGCGGAAAATGCGTGTGAATGCAGAGAGCTGAAAATGAAAGCAGGCTGAAACTATCTGAAAAAAATCTAATGTTGAAAGGTGAAGCTGAAAGGTAAAAGATTTGAAAGTTGAAAGTTTCAAAAGTTGAAAAGTGAAGCTGAAAGGTGAAAGATTTGTAAGTTGAAAGTGTCAAAAGTAGAAAGTGGAAGCTAAAGATGAAACATTTGAAAGTTGAAAGTGGAAGCTAAAGGTGAAACATTTGAAAGTTGAAAGTGTCAAAAGTTGAAAGTGGAAGCTGAACGGTATAATATTAGTAAGTTGAAATTCTGTCTAGCATTTTCCTAACCTAAGATAAAGATATGCCAATTGCGTTGCTATGGTAAAAAGTCTGGTTGCTCTGGACAGGTCATTTACATAATAGAATGTTCCCAGTGTCACTCTGAGGCAAATGAATCAACCCCATGTCTCTAGCATTTCCCTGAGCTGAGTTAGAGATATGCCAATTGAGTTGCTATGATAACTATTATGGTTGCTATGGAAATGTCATTGACATTATCTAAGGTTTCCTGTGTCACTATGAGTAAAACAAAAAAAAAAACCCATGTCTCTAGCATTTTCCAAAGCTGATATAGAGATATGCCAATTTGGTTGCTATGGTAACCAGTATGGTTGCTATGGAGGGGTCATTGACATTATATATTGATCTCTGTGTGACTACAAGTAAATTACACCAACCCCCATGTCTTTAGCATTTTCCTAAGCTGAGATAGAGATGTGTCAATTTGGTTGCCATGATAACCAGTATGGTTGCTATGGATGGGTCAGTGACATTATATAATGTTCCCTGTGTGACTACAAGTCATTTAGACCAACTCTCGTGTCTCTCTCATTTTCCTGAGCTGAGATAGAAATGCGTCGATTTGGTTGCTATGGTAACCAGTATGGTTGCTATGGAGGGGTCAGTGACATTATATAATGTTCCCTGTGTGACTACAAGTCATTTAGACCAGCTCCAGTGTCTCTTTCATTTTCCTAGGCTGAGATAGAGATGTGTCTTTGGTTGCTATGGTAACCAGTATGGTTGCTATGGAGGGGTAAGTGACAATATAAAGTTCCCTGTGTGACTAAAAGTCATTTAGACCAACTCCCGTGTCTCTCTCATTTTCCTAAGCTGAGATAGAGATGTGTCAATTTGGTTGCTATGATAACCAGTATGGTTGCTATGGAGGGGTCAGTGACATTATATAATGTTCCCTGTGTGACTACAAGTCATTCAGACCAACTCCCGTGTCTCTCTCATTTTCCTAGGCTGAGATAGAGATGTGCCAAATGGGTTGCTATGGTAACCAGTATGGTTGCTATGGAGGGGTCCGCTACCTCAATGAATGTTCCCGGGGTCGCTATTAGTGAAACAAACTCACCCCCAGGTCTCTAGCATTTTCCTAAGCTGAGATAGATATGTGTCAATATGGTTGCTATGGTAACCAGTTTGGTTGCTATGGAGGGTCAGTGACAATATATAATGTTCCCAGTGTGACTACAAGTGATTTAGACCAACTCCTGTGTCTCTCGCATTTCCCTAAGCTGAGATAGAGATGTGTCAATTTGGTTGCTATGGTAAATAATCTGGTTGCTATGGATGAGTTAGTGACATCATGTTGTAATCTACATTCAACCTAGATCAATATAAAACAACTCCCATGTTTCTGCGATGTTCCACTTAGAAGATATTTGACATTCAAAAATTATGTTGAAAAGTGGGCGTGGCTTGATGAATTTATGTTAAATCATAAGCAATGATTGGCTGGTATAGTTATATGCATTCTTAATGTTGCTTTGAATCTCCATTGTGAACCAATTACAAAAGATCTTTTACAATAGGATCGTATTGGAATCAATTGCCCCAGTGAAATGAATGGCAGCAATGCATCTCTATTGCCCATTGTGAGTCTATGGAAAGGCTAAGCCAATCAAATTTCGTTATTCAAATTAGTTGATTAACAGCTGCCTCCAACTGCCACTTTTTGAATCGAGGAGACATTTCTCAGATGTTGACCATGCCTCAAACAAATAAACATTACAGAAGAAACGTAAGACATATCGAGATGATTCTTTCTTTGTGAGAAGCAGAAGGCCTCAATGAAGATTATGGTGTAAATTTTTTCAAGATATGTGGAAAATTCTATTAGTTATGGCGAGTTAGAAAAAGCCTTAATTTAAAACTTTCAAGCATCATTTTCTGGGTGAAATGCATTGATCTTAATGGAGCAATTTTCTTCCCTCGTTAAGGTTTAGCCCTTCTAGTTTAAAAACCGTAGGTCCCATGAAAGAAACAACTGCATTTTCAAAAAGAGGACAAATTTCTCTACTACTTTAATATAAATTTTGTGCATAAAGGTTAAAATTTAGTTTAAGAAAGAAGAATAGATGATGAAGTTTGAGATGTGAAAAATTAGAGTGGAAGCTAGAGTGGAGCAGAATTAGTTTCAAATTGGAAATCTTCATGAAACTTAAACTGCGATTAATAAAAATTATAAAATATATAAAAAAGTTGAAATATACATCTAATAGATGAAAGTGTGTAGATTTATTTAAAGTTTGAATGGTTTCTCTAGTGGAAAGTATGCTGAAGTTATAAAGGTTGAAAGAAGTGAAAGTTTAAAGGAAGGTTGAAGAATATCCCCATTCATTTCAATGGGAAGAATAATTTGAATAAAGTTAAATATTATAAAAAGTATAAAAGTTTGAAAAGTGAAACGTAATAGCAACCTAGTCTGAAAAAAGCTGAACGTTTTGACGTTTGAATGGTGTTTCTAGGCCAAAGTATGCGGGAGTAGATAGGGTTGGAAAAAGGGGGGGGGAATAATAAAAAGAAGAAGAAGAAGAAGAAGAAGAAGCGGAATAATAAATACGTAGGATAACAATAGTGTGAATGCCTCTGCATTCACACTAATAAAAATAATAATAAATACGTAGGATAACAATAGTGTGAATGCCTCTGCATTCACACTAATAAATACGTAGGATAACAATAGTGTGAATGCCTCTGCATTCACACTAATAAAAAAAATAATAATAAATACGTAGGATAACAATAGTGTGAATGCCTCTGCATTCACACTAATAATAATAAATACGTAGGATAACAATAGTGTGAATGCCTCTGCATTCACACTAAATATGCATTTTCTAGCGGAAAATGCGTGTGAATGCAGAGAGCTGAAAATGAAAGCAGGCTGAATGTATCTGAAAAAAATCTAAAGTTGAAAGGTGAAGCTGAAAGGTGAAAGTTTCAAAAGTTGAAAAGTAAAGCTGAAAGGTGAAAGATTTGAAAGTCGGAAGTTTCAAAAGTTGAAAAGTGAAGCTGAAAGGTGAAAGATTTGAAAGCTGAAAGTGTCAAAAGTTGAAAGTGGAGGCCGAAAGGTGAAACATTATAAAGTTGAAAACGTATAAAGTTGAAAGGAGAAGCATTGTAAAGTTGAAAGTGTCAAAAGTTGAAAGTGGAAGCTAAAGCTGAAACATTTGAAAGTTGAACAGTGTCAAAAGTTGAAAGTGGAGGCTTAAGGTGAAACATTTGAAAGATGAAAGTGTCAAAAGTTGAAAGTGGAAGCTGAACGGTATAACATTAGTAAGATGAAATTCTGTCTAGCATTTTCCTAACCTAAGATAAAGATATGCCAATTGCGTTGCTATGGTAAAAAGTCTGGTTGCTCTGGACAGGTCATTTACATAATAGAATGTTCCCAGTGTCACTCTGAGGGAAATGAATCAACCCCTATGTCTCTAGTATTTCCCTGAGCTGAGTTAGAGAAATGCCAATTGGGTTGCTATGATAACTATTATGGTTGCTATGGAAATGTCTTTGACATTATCTAATGTTTCCTGTGTCACTATGAGTCAAACAAAACAACCCCCATGTCTCTAGCATTTTCCAAAGCTGAGATAGAGATGTGTCAATTTGGTTGTTATGGTAATCAGTATGGTTGCTATGGAGGGGTAAGTGACATTATATAATGTTCCCTGTGTGACTACAAGTCATTTAGACCAACTCCCGTGTCTCTCTCATTTTCCTAAACTGAGATAGAGATGTCTCAATTTGGTTGCTATGGTAACCAGTATGGTGGCTATGGAGGGGTCAGTGACATTATATAATGTTCCCTGTGTGACTACAAGTCATTGAGACCAACTCCTGTGTCTCTATCATTTTCCAAAGCTGAGATAGAGATGTGTCATTTGGGTTGCTATGGTTACCAGTATGGTTGCTATGGAGGGGTCATTGACATTATATAATGTTCCCTGTGTGACTACAAGTCAATTAGAACAACTCCTGTGTCTCTGGCATTTTCCTAGGCTGAGATAGAGAAGTGTCAATTTGGATGCTATGGTAACCAGTATGGTTGCTATGGAGGGGTCAGTGACATTATATAATGTTCCCTGTGTGACTACAAGTCATTTAGACCAACTCCCGTGTCTCTCTCATTTCCTAAACTGAGATAGAGATGTGTCAATTTGGTTGCTATGGTAACCAGTATGGTTGCTATGGAGGGGTGAGTGACATTATATAATGTTCCCTGTGTGACTACAAGTCATTTAGACCAACTCCCGTGTCTCTCTCATTTTCCCAAACTGAGATAGAGATGTGTCAATTTGGTTGCTATGGTAACCAGTATGGTTGCTATGGAGGGGTCAGTGACATTATATGATGTTCCCTGTGTGACTACAAGTCATTTAGACCATCTCCTGTGTCTCTGTCGTTTTCCAAAGCTGAGATAGAGATGTGTCAACTGGGTTGCTATGGTAACCAGTATGGTTGCTATGGAGGGTCAGGTACCTCAATGAATGTTCCCGGGGTCGCTATTAGTGAAACAAACTCACCCCCCTGTCTCTAGCATTTTCCTAAGCAGAGATAAAGATGTGTCAATTGGGTTGCTATGGTAACCAGTATGGTTGCTATGGAGGGGTCATTGACATTATATAATGTTCCCTGTGTTACCACAAGTCAGTTAGACCAACTCCCGTGTCTCTCTCATTTTCCTAAGATGAGATAGAGATGTGTCAGCTGGGTTGCTATGGTAACCAGTATGGTTGCTATGGAGGGGTCATTGACATTTTATAAGGTTCCCTGTTTGACTACAAGTCAATTAGACCAACTCCTGTGTCTCTAGCATTTACCTAGGCTGAGATAAAGATTATCCAATTTGGTTTCTATGGTAAATAATCTGGTTGCTATGGATGAGTTAGTGACATCATGTTATAATCTACATTCAACCTAGATCAATATAAAACAACTCCCATGTCTCTACGATGTTCCACTTAGAAGATATTTGACATTCAAAAATGATGTTGAAAAGTGGGCGTGGCTTGATGAATTTATGTTAAATCATAAGCAATGATTGGCTGGATTAGTTATATGCATCCTTAATGTTGCTATGACTCTCCATTGTGACCCAATTACAAAAGCTATTTTATAATAGGATCAAATGGGAATCAATTGCCCCATTGAAATGAATGGCAGCAATGCATCTCTATGGCCCATTCTAAGTCTATGAGAAGGGTAAGCCAATCAAATTTCGTTATTCAAATTAGTTGATTAACAGCTGCCTCCAACTGCCACTTTTGAATCGAGGAGACATTTCTCAGATGTTGACCATGCCTCAAACAAATAAACATTACAAAAGAACAGTAAGACATATCGAGATGATTCTTTCTTTGTGAGAAGCAGAAGGCCTCAATGAAGATTATGGTGTAAAATTTTAAGATATGTGGAAAATTCTATTAGTTATGGCGAGTTAGAAAAAGCCTAAATTTAAAACCTTCAAGCATTATTTTCTGGGTGAAATGCATTGATCTTAATGGAGCAATTTGCTTCCCTCGTTAAGGTTTAGCCTTCCTAGTTTAAAAACCGTAGGTCATATGAAAGAAACAACTGCATCTTTGGAAAGAGGACAAATTTCTCTACTACTTTAATATAAATTTTGTGCATAAAGGGTAAAGTTTAGTTTAGGAGAGAGGAATTGATGAAGAAGCTTGAGATGTGAAAAATTAGAGTGGAAGCTAGAGTGGAGCAGAATTAGGTCAAAATCCAAATTCTTTATTAAACTTAAACTGTGATTTATAAAAATCTGTAAAAGATATGAAAAAGCTGAAAACATATTTTAAAAGCTGAAAATATGTTGAATTGTTTAAAATTTGAATGATTGCTCTAGCTTAAAGTATGCTGAAGATATGAAGGTTGAAAAAAAGCTGAAGATTTAAAGAGATTTGAAGTGTGTCCCATTCATTTCAATGGTAAAAATATTTTAAATAAAGTTTAATTTTATAAAAAGTATAAAAGATATGAAAAAGCTGAAAAGTTCGTATAAAAGCTGAAAATGTGTAGAATTGTTGAAAATTTGAATGTTTTTTTTAGCTGAAAGTTTGCTGAAGTTATAAAGGCTGAAAGTTTACCGAAATTTGAAGATTCTCCCCATTCATTTCAATGGGAAAATTATTTTAAATAAAGTTAAATTTTATAAAAAGTATAAAACATTTTAATTAGAAAAATACGAGCAATCCATTCCAAAAGAAGCTGAACATTTTGATGTTTGAATGGTGTTTCTAGCTTAAAGTATGCGGAAGTAGTTAGCCGTCAAAAAGTGGGAGAATAATAATAATAATAACTAGAATATGCATTTCCTAGCGGAAAATGCGTGTGAATGCAGAGAGCTGAAAATGAAAGCAGGCTGAAAGTATCTGAAAAAAATCTAAAGTTGAAAGGTGAAGCTGAAAGGTGAAAGTTTCAAAAGTTGAAAAATAAAGCTGAAAGGTGAAAGATTTGAAAGTCGGAAGTTTCAAAAGTTGAAAAGTGAAGCTGAAAGGTGAAAGATTTGTAGGTTGAAAGTGTCAAAAGTAGAAAGTGGAAGCTAAAGGTGAAACATTTGAAAGTTGAAAAGTTTCAAAAGTTGAAAGTGGAAGCTTAAGGTGAAACATTTGAAAGTTGAAAGTGTCAAAAGTTGAAAGTGGAAGCTGAACGGTATAATATTAGTAAGATGAAATTCTGTCTAGCATTTTCCTAACCTAAGATAAATATATGCCAATTGCGTTGCTATGGTAAAAAAAAAGTCTGGTTGCTCTGGACAGGTCATTTACATAATAGAATGTTCCCAGTGTCACTCTGAGGGAAATGAATCAACCCCCATGTCTCTAGTATTTCCCTGAGCTGAGTTAGAGATATGGCAATTGGGTTGCTATGATAACTATTATTGTTGCTATGGAAATGTCATTGACATTATCTAATGTTTCCTGTGTCACCATGAGTCAAACAAAACAACCCCCATGTCTCTAGCATTTTCCAAAGCTGAGATAGAGATGTTCAATTTGGTTGCTATGGTAACCAGTATGGTTGCTATGGAGGGGTCAGTGACATTATATAATGTTCCCTGTGGAACTACAAGTCATTTAGACGAACTCCCGTGTCTCTCTCATTTTCCTAAGCTGACATAGAGATGTGTCAATTTGGTTGCTATGGTAACCAGTATGGGTGTAATGGAGGGGTCAGTGACATAATATAATGTTTCCTGTGTGACTACAAGTCAATTAGACCAACTCCTGTGTCTCTCGCATTTCCCTAAGCTGAGATAGAGATGTGTCAAATGGGTTGCTATGGTAACCAGTATGGTTGCTATGGAGGGGTCAGTAACAAAATACAATGTTCCCTGTGTGACTACAAGTCAATTAGACCAACTCCTGTGTCTCTCGCATTTCCCTAAGCTGAGATAGAGAAGTGTTAAATGGGTTGCTATGGTAACCAGTCTGGTTGCTATGGAGGGGTCAGTTACCTCAATGAATGTTCCCAGGGTCACTATTAGTGAAACAAACTTACCCCCATGTCTCTAGCATTATCCTAAGCTGAGAAAGAGATTTGTCAATTTGGTTGCTATGGTAACCAGTATGGTTGCTATGGAGGGGTCAGTGACATTATATAATGTTCCATGTGTGACTACAAGTCATTTAGACCAACTCCCCTGTCTCTATCATTTTCCAAAGCTGAGATAGAGATGTGTCAATTGGGTTGCTATGGTAACCAGTATGGTTGCTATGGAGGGGTCATTGACATTATATAATGTTTCCTGTGTGACTACAAGTCAATTAGAACAACTCCTGTGTCTCTGGC
>SRMA01026334.1:24019-36566 GCA_007224835.1 Danionella cerebrum
TTTTATACTTTTTATAAAATTTAACTTTATTTAAAATATTTTTCCCATTGAAATGAATGGGGAGACTCTTCAAATCTCTTTAAATCTTCAGCTTTTTTTCAAACTTCATAACTTCAGCATACTTTCAGCTAGAGCAATCATTCAAATTTTAAACAATTCAACACATTTTCAGCTTTTAAAAGCTCTTTTCAGCTTTTACATATCTTTTACAGATTTTAATAAATCGCAGTTTAAGTTTAATAAAGAATTTGGATTTTTTCCTAATTCTGCTCCACTCTAGCTTACACTCTAATTTTTCACATCTCAAACTTCTTCATTTATTCCTCTCTCCTAAACTAGACTTTACCCTTTATGCATAAAATTTATATTAAAGTAGTAGAGAAATTTGTCCTCTTTCCAAAGATGCAGTTGTTTTTTTCATATGACCTACGGTTTTTAAACTAGGAGGGCTAAACCTTAACGAGGGAAGCAAATTGCTCCATTGAGATCAATGCATTTTCACCCAGAAAATAATGCTTGAAAGTTTTAAATTTAGGCTTTTTCTAACTCGCCATAACTAATAGATTTTCCACATATCTTAAAATTTTTTACACCATAATCTTCATTGAGGCCTTCTGCTTCTCACAAAGAAAGAATCATCTCGATATGTCTTACGGTTCTTCTGTAATGTTTATTTGTTTGAGGCATGGGCAAAATCTGAGAAAAGTCTCCTCGATTCGAAAAGTGGCAGTTGGAGGCAGCTGTTAATCAACTAATTTGAATAACGAAATTTGATTGGCTTAGCCTTCCCTTAGACTCACAATGGGCCATAGAGATGCATTGCTGCCATTCATTTCAATGGGGCAATTGATTCCCATATGATCCAATTGTAAAAGAGCTTTTGTAATTGTTTCACAATGGAGATTCAAAGCAACATTAAGGATACATATAACTAATCCAGCCAATCATTGCTTATGATTTAACATAAATTCATCAAGCCACGCCCAGTTTTAACAACCATAGAGATGCATTGCTCCCATTCATTTCAATGGGGCCATTGATTCCCATATGATCCTAATGTAAAATAGCTTTTGTAATTGGTTCACAATGGAGAGTCATAGCAACATTAAGGATGCATATAACTAATCCACCCAATCATTGCTTATAATTTAACATTAATTCATCAAGCCACGCCCACTTTTCAACATAATTTTTGAATGTCAAATATCTTCTAAGTGGAACATCGCAGAAACATGGGAGTTGTTTTATATTGATCTAGGTTGAATGTAGATTACAACATGATGTCACTAACTCATCCATAGCAACCAGATTATTTAACATAGCAACCAAACCGGATAATCTTTATCTCAGCCTAGGAAAATGCTAGAGACACGGGAGTTGGTCTAATTGACTTGTAGTCACAAAGGGAACATTATATAATGTCACTGACCCCTCCATAACAACCATACTGGTTACCATAGCAACCCAATTGACACATCTCTATCTCATCCTAGGAAAATGCGAGAGACATGGGAGTTGGTCTAAATGACTTGTAGTCAAACAGGGAACATTACATATTGTCACTGACCCCTTCATAGCAACCATACTGGTTACCATAGCAACCCAATTGACACATCTCTATCTCAGCTTAGGAAAATTCTAGAGACGTGGGGGTGAGTTTGTTTCACTAATGGCGACCCCGGAAACATTAATTGAGGTAGCAGACCCCTCCATAGCAGCCATACTGGTTGCCATAGCAACCCAATTGACACATTTCTATCTCAGCTTAGAGAAAAGCTAGAGACACAGGAGTTGCTTTAATTGACTTGTAATCACACAGGGAACATTATATTATGTCCCTGACCCCTTCATAGCAACCATACTGGTTACCATTACAACCAAATTGACACATCTCTATCTCAGCTTTGGAAAATGCTAGAGACATGGGGGTTGGTGTAATTTACTTGTAGTCACACAGGGATCAATATATTATGCCAATGACCCCTCCATAGCAACCATACTGGTTACCATAGCAACCCAATTGACACATCTCTCCCTCAGCTTAGGAAAGTGCTAGAGACATGGGGGTGAGTTTGTTTCAATAATTGTGACCCCGGTAGCAATCACTGAGGTAACTAAACCCTCCATAGCAACCAAATGGTTACCATAGCAACCAAATTGACATATCTCTATCTCAGCTTAGAAAAATGCTAGGGACACAGGGTTTGGTTTGTTTCACTCATAGTGACACATGAAACATTATATGATGTCAATGACCCCTCCATAGCAACAATACTGGTTACCATAGCAACCCAGTTGGCACATCTTTTTCTCAGCTTAGGAAAATGCTAGAGACACAGGGGTTGTTGTAATTTACCTGTAGTCACTCAAGGAACATTATATGATGTTACTGACCCCTCCATAGCAACCAGGCGTGTTACCATAGCAACCCAATTGACATATCTCTAACTCAGCTTAGCGAAGTGCAAGAGACATGAGGGTAGGTTTAATATTTCGTAGTCACACAGATAACAATATATTATGTCTGTGACCCCTCCATAGCAACCCTACTTATTACCATAGCAACCGAATTGATTGACATTTTCAACTTTACAATGTGTCACATTTGTTTTTAACCTCTTAAGCCCTGAGGCCTATTTTCCGAAAATCCTATACTTTTACTTTTTAAGGCATTTCTCAGCTTTTACAAGGTCTAAACTGCAAATCTTGGTATCAAATGAAGATAGGTTCTTGGGGAGTGGTGTGGATGAGTTAATTTGACAGTCAAGAACACAGGGTAAGAGTAATTGATGTTGGAATGGCCAAAAAATGAACTCCGCCTAAAAAAAAAAACACATGTTTCCTCCAATATCTCCTTATTTTACTTATAACGAAGCAAATAAACACAATCAATTGTAACCACTACATGTCAAGGACATCTGTAGCAAGTTTGGTGTTCATACTACAAGAAACTAATATTCTGTAAAGGTTTTGATTGAACAAAGTTCAGGCGTAATCCATGTTGGCACAGTTTGGCACAATTTGGCACAATAATTGAAATATGGAAAAAATCTTGTCCAAAGCTTCAGCTTCGTTAATAGTCTTCTTTTGTTGCTTATGGGACATGATTTCAGCAAAAAAAACTCCTAAAGAAACGCTGTAAAAGGGGGGTAGAAGTCATTTACGCCATCTTGCTGCGCTTTTGGGAACGTTTCACTCACAAACGCTTTGACATCAAGCTTCTGCTTGTCCCTACCCCCCCGACCATCTGTCCAATCCAGAAGATCTATATATCGACGGAAAGCTCTGATTCTATGGAAACCAATCAGCTCAACCATTTTGAGACTGACGGGATCGCCGACGAATCACACGACGCGCAGCGTGGAGAGACCACCTCTTACGCACGGGGAGTCATTCCATATTTGGTGACGTAATGACGCCACAAAGCTAAAGAAACAATCCAAAATGGTGTTTGCACGAAGCTATCGACCGGACATAACAACAAACGGACTTTTATCGCTATGGAAATAACTTTGTTGAAAAAACGGCAAAGGTAAGACAAGATTTACATGCTTGCTTGGTTTTCACTGGCGTTTTTTCGGAGAACTTTCGCTCCCTGCTCTGAAATACTTCATGCAATGTTAATGAGTTGCATATCGCTGGATTCAGCTGGTTGTTAGCTTTCATTTAATGTAATGGTTCGGGTGTTTCCGTTTATATTGTGGATACATATCGCACATAAACAAAAACGTGGTCATGAATTATACTCCGGACATGTTGTTGTTTATTTGCATGGCGTTCGAGCTGTGGTTAACGGATATGAAATTGAATTAGATACGTTTTTAGAGGAGTTTCCGCTGAACACAACAGTATTTAATATGTGTGGGTTATTCTCAGGGTTCGTGAGCTATGAGTGAAAATGTAACGCACAAGGGGGCAAGTCCCCGGTACCGGGGACTCTCGGGCTTAAGAGGTTAAGTTTCACGTTTCAGCTTCCACTTTCAAATTTGACAATTTTAACTTTCTAATGTTTTACCTTTCAGCTTCCACTATTAATTTGACACCTTTTACTTTCTAATGTTTCACATTTCAGCTTCCACTTTCAACTTATGACACTTTCAACTTTTGACACTTTTTCAGCTGTCTAATATTTTACCCTTCAGCTTCCACTTTCAACTTTACATATTTCAACTTTACAATGTTTCAGCTTCAGCTTTTAACTTTTGCCATTTTCAACTTTATAATGTTTCACCTTTTAGCTTCAACTTTCAACTTTTGACACTTTAACTTTCTAATGTTTTACCTTTCAGCTCACACTTTTTATTTTCAACACTTTCAACTTTCTAATGTTTCAACCTTCAGCTTCCACTTTCAACTTTTTATATTTCAACTTTACAACGTTTCAGCTTCAGCTTTCAACTTTTGACACTTTTAACTTTCTAATGTTTCACGGTTTAGCCAAGGAATTCAGCAATTTTAAGCATTCTCTTTCAGCTCTCTGCATTCACACGCATTTTCCGCTAGGAAATGCACTTTCTAGTTAGTGTGAATGCAGAGGCATTCACACTATTGTTATCCTACGTATTTATTATTATTAGTGTGAATGCAGAGGCATTCACACTATTGTTATCCTACGTATTTATTATTAGTGTGAATGCAGAGGCATTCACACTATTGTTATCCTACGTATTTATTATTAGTGTGAATGCAGAGGCATTCACACTATTGTTATCCTACGTATTTATTATTATTTTTATTATTATTCCCGGTCGCTATCTACTCCCGCATACTTTGGCCTAGAAACACCATTCAAACGTCAAAATGTTCAGCTTATTCAGGACATGTATGCTATTACTTGTCACTTTTCAAACTTTTATACTTTTTATAAAATTTTACTTTATTTAAAATATTTTTTTTTACCATTGAAATGAATGGGAAACACTTCAAATCTCTATCAACCTTCAGCTTTTTTTCAACCTTCATAACTTCAGCATACTTTCAGCTAGAGCAATCATTCAAATTTTAAACAATTCAACACATTTTCAGCTTTTAAAATATGTTTTCAGCTTTTTCATATCTTTTACAGATTTTTATAAATCACAGTTTAAGTTTAATGAAGAATTTGGATTTTGACCTAATTCTGCTCCACTCTAGCTTCCACTCTAATTCTTCACATCTCAAACTTCTTCGTCAATTCCCCTCTCCTGAACTAAACTTTACCCTATATGCACAAAATTTATATTAAAGTAGTAGAGAAATTTGTCCTCTTTCCAAAGATGCAGTTGTTTTTTTCATATAACCTACGGTTTTTAAACTAGGAGGGCTAAACCTTAACGAGGGAAGCAAATTGCTCCATTAAGATCAATGCATTTCACCCACAAAATAATGCTTGAAGGTTTTAAATTAAGGCTTTTTCTAACTCGCCATAACTAATAAAATTTTCCACATATCTTAAAAAAAATTTACACCATAATCTTCATTGAGGCCTTCTGCTTCTCACAAAGAAAGAATCATCTTGATATGTCTTACGGTTCTTCTGTAATATTTATTTGTTTGAGGCTGGTCAACATCTGAGAAATGTCTCCTCGATTCAAAAAGTGGCAGTTGGAGGCAGCTGTTAATCAACTAATTTGAATAACGAAATTTGATTGGCTTAGCCTTCCCATAGACTCACAATGGGCCATAGAGATGCATTGCTGCCATTCATTTCAATGGGGCAATTGATTCCCATATGATACTATTGTAAAATAGTTTTTGTAATTGGTTCACAATGGAGAGTCATAGCAACATTAAGGATGCATATAACTAATCCAGCCAATCAATGCTTATGATTTAACATTAATTCAACAAGCCACGCCCACTTTTCAACATTATTTTTGAATGTCAAATATCTTTTAAGTGGAACATCGTAGAAACATGGGAGTTGTTTTATATTGATCTAAGTTGAATGTAGATTACAACATGATGTCACCAACTCATCCATAGCAACCAGATTGATTTCCATAGCAACCCATTTGACACATCTCTATCTCAGCCCGGGAAAATGCTAGAGATACAGGAGTTGGTCTAATTGACTTGTAGTCACACAGGGAACATTATATAATGCCAATGACCCCTCCATAGCAACCATACTGGTTACCATAGCAACCCAATTGACACATCTTTATCTCAGCTTTGGAAAATGATAGAGACACGGGAGTTGGTCTAAATGACTTGTAGTCACACAGGGAACATTATATAATGTCACTGACCACTCCATAGCAACCACACTGGTTATCATAGCAACCAAATTGACACATCTCTATCTCAGCTTAGGAAAATGAGAGAGACAAGGGAGTTGGTCAAAATGACTTGTAGTCACACAGGGAACATTATATAATGTCACTGACCCCTCCATAGCAACCATTCTGGTTACCATAGCAACCAAATTGACACATCTCTATCTCAGCTTAGGAAAATGAGAAAAACACGGGAGTTGGTCTAAATGACTTGTAGTCACACAGGGAACATTATATAATGTCACTTACCCCTCCATAGCAACCATACTGGTTACCATAGCAACCAAATTGACACATCTCTATCTCAGCTTAGGAAAATGAGAGAGACACAGGAGTTGGTCTAAATGACTTGTAGTCACACAGGGAACATTATATAAGGTCACTGAACCCTCCATAGCAACCATACTGGTTACCATAGCAACCAAATTGACACATCTCTCCCTCAGCTTAGAAAAGTGCTAGAGACATGGGGGTGAGTTTGTTTCAATAATGGTGACCCCGATAACAATCACTGAGGTAACTAAACCATCCATAGCAACCATTTGGTTACCATAGCAACCAAATTGGCATATCTCTATCTCAGTTTAGGAAAATGCTAGAGACACAGGCGTTGGTGTAATTTACCTGTAGTCACTCAAGGAACATTATATGATGTTACTGACCCCTCCATAGCAACCAGACGTGTTACCATAGCAACCCAATTGGCATTTCTCTAACTCAGCTTAGCGAAATGCTAGAGACATGGGGGTAGGCTTAATTTACTCGTAGTCACACAGATAAGAATATATTATGTCTGTGACCCCTCCATAGCAACCATACTTATTACCATAGCAACCCAATTGATTTAAATTTTCAACTTTACAATGTGTCACATTTATTTTTATGTTTCAACTTTCAGCTTCCACTTTCAAATTTGACAATTTTAACTGTCTAATGTTTTAACTTTCAGCTTCCACAATTAATTTGACACATTTTACTTTCTAATGTTTCATATTTCAGCTTCCACTTTCAAATTTCTAATATTTTACCCTTCAGCTTCCACTTTTAACTTTACATATTTCAACTTTACATATTTCAACTTTACAATGTTTCAGCTTCAGCTTTCAACTTTTGACATTTTCAACTTTACAATGTTTCACCCTTTAGCTTCAACTTTCAAATTTTGACAATTTAAGTTTCTGATGTTTTACCTTTCAGCTTCCTCTTTTAATTTTCAACACTTTCTACTTTCTAATGTTTCACCGTTCAGCCAAGGACTTTAGCAATTTTGGGCATTCCCTTTTCAGCTCTCTGCATTCACACGCATTTTCCGCTAGGAAATGCATATTCTAGTTATTATTATTTTTATTGTTCTCCCACTTTTCGACGGCTAACTACTTCCCCATACTTTAAGCTAGAAACACCATTCAAACATCAAAATGTTCAGCTTCTTTTGGACTAGACTGCTCGTATTTTTCTTATTAAAATGTTTTATACTTTTTATAAAATTCAACTTTATTTAAAATATTTTTACCATTGAAATGAATGGGAAACACTTCAAATCTCTTTAAATCTTCAGCTTTTTTTCAACCTTCAAATCTTCAGCATACTTTAAGCTAGAGCAATCATTCAAATTTTAAACAATTCAGCACATTTACAGCTTTTAAAATATGTTTTCAGCTTTTTCATATCTTTTACAGATTTTTATAAATTTAAGTTTAAGTTTAATAAAGAATTTGGATTTTGACCTAATTCTGCTCCACTCTAGCTTCCACTCTAATTTTTCTTATCTCAAACTTCTTCATCAATTCCTCTCTCCTAAACTAAACTTTACCCTTTATGCACAAAAATTATATTAAAGTAGTAGATAAATTTGTCCTCTTTCCAAAGATGCAGTTGTTTTTTTCATATGACCTACGGTTTTTAAACTAGGAGGGCTAAATCTTAACGAGGGAAGCAAATTGCTCCATTAAGATCAATGCAATTCACCCAGAAAATAATGCTTGAAGGTTTTAAATTAAGGCTTTTTCTAACTCGCCATAATTAATAGAATTTTCCACATATCTTAAAAATGTTTACACTATACTCTTCATTGAGGCCTTCTGCTTCTCACAAAGAAAGAATCATCTCGATATGTCTTACGGTTCTTTTGTAATCTTTATTTGTTTGAGGCATGGTCAACATCTGAGAAATGTCTCCTCGATTCAAAAGTGGCAGTTGGAGGCAGCTGTTAATCAACTAATTTGAATAACGAAATTTGATTGGCTTAGCCTTCTCATAGACTCACAATGGGCCATAGAGATGCATTGCTGCCATTCAGTTCAATGGGGCAATTGATTCCCATATGATCCTATTATAAAATAACTTTTGTAATTGGTTTACAATGGAGAGTCATAGCAACATTAAGGATGCATATAACTAATCCAGCCAATCATTGCTAATGATTTAACATAAATTCATCAAGCCACGCCCACTTTTCAACATCATTTTTGAATGTCAAATATCTTCTAAGTGGAACATCGTAGAAACATGGGAGTTGTTTTATATTTATCTAAGTTGAATGTAGATTACAACATGATGTCAACAACTCATCCATAGCAACCAGATTAATTTCCATAGCAACCCAATTGACAAATCTTTTTCTCAGCCCAGGAAAATGCTAGAGACACAGGAGTTGGTCTAATTGACTTATAGTCACACAGGAAACATTATATAATGTCAATGACCCCTCCATAGCAACCATAATGGTTACCATAGCAACCTGATTGACACATCTCTATCTCAGCTTAGGAAAATGCTAGAGACATGGGGGTGAGTTTGTTTCACTAATAGCGACCCCGGGAACATTCATTGAGGTACCTGACGCTCCATAGCAACCATACTGGTTACCATAGCAACCCAGTTGACACATCTCCATCTCAGCTTAGGAAAACGACAGAGACACAGGAGTTGGTCTAAATGACTTGTAGTCACACAGGAAACATCATATAATGTCACTGACCACTACATAGCAACCATACTGGTTACCATAGCAACCAAATTGACATATCTCTATCTCAGTTTAGGAAAATGAGAGAGACACGGGAGTTGGTCTAAATGACTTGTAGTCACACAGGGAGCATTATATAATGTCACTTACCCCTCCATAGCAACCATACTGGTTACCATAGCAACCAAATTGACACATCTCTATCTCAGCTTAGGAAAATGCTAGAGACACTGGAGTTGGTCTAAATGACTTGTAGTAACACAGGGAGCACTATATAATGTCACTGACCCCTACATAGCAACCATACTGGTTACCATAGCAACAAAATTGACACATCTCCATCTCAGCTTAGGAAAATAAGAGAGACACGGGAGTTTATCTAAATGACTTGTCACACAGGAAACATTATATAATGTCACTGACCCCTCCATAGCAACCATACTGGTTACCATAGCAACCCAGTTAACACATCTCTATCTCAGCTTAGGAAAACGACAGAGACACAGGAGTTGATCTAAATGACTTGTAGTCACACAGGGAACATCATATAATGTCACTGACCCCTACATAGCAACCATACTGGTTACCATAGCAACCAAATTGACACATCTCTATCTCAGCTTAGGAAAATGAGGGAGACACAGGAGTTGGTCTAAATGACTTGTAGTCACACAGGGAACATTATATAATGTCACTGACCCCTCCATATCAACCATACTGGTTACCATAGCAACCAAATCGACACATCTCTATCTTAGCTCAGGAAAATGAGAGAGACACGAGAGTTGGTCTAAATGACTTGTAGTCACACAGGGAACATTATATAATGTCACTGACCCCTCCATAGCAACCGTACTGGTTACCATAGCAACCGAATTGAGACATCTCTATTTCTGCTTTGGAAAATGAGAGAGACATGGGAGTTGGTCTAAATGACTTGTAGTAACACAGGGAACATTATATAATGTCACTGACCCCTCCATAGCAACCATACTGGTTTCCATGGCAACCAAATTGACACATCTCTATCTCAGCTTAGGAAAATGCTAAAGACATGGGGGTTGGTGTAATTTTCTTGTAGTCACACAGAGATCAATTTATAATGTCAATAACCCCTCCATAGCAACCATACTGGTTACCATAGCAACCCATTTGACTCATCCCTATCTTAGCTTAGGGAAATGTCAGAGACACAGGAGTTGGTCTAATTGACTTGTAGTCACACAGAGATCAATATATAATGTCAATGACCCCTCCATAGCAACCATATTGGTTACCATAGCAACCAAATTGGCATATCTCTATATCAGCTTTGGAAAATGCTAGAGACATGGGGGTTGTTTTGTTTGACTCATAGTGACACAGGAAACATTAGATAATGTCAATGACATTTCCATAGCAACCATAATAGTTATCATAGCAACCCAATTGGCATATCCCTAACTCAGCTCAGGGAAATGCTAGAGACATGGGGGTTGATTCATTTCCCTCAGAGTGACACTGTGAACATTCTATTATGTAAATGACCTGTCCAGAGCAACCAGAATTTTTACCATAGCAACGCAATTGGCATATCTTTATCTTAGGTTAGGAAAATGCTAGACAGAATTCATCTTACTAATATTATACCGTTCAGCTTCCACTTTCAACCTTTTACACTTACAACTTTCAATTGTATCACCTTAAGCTTCCACTTTCAACTTTTGACACTGTTCAACTTTCAAATGTTTTACCTTTAGCTTCCACTTACTACTTTTGACCCTTTCAACTTTACAATGCTTCTCCTTTCAACTTTATATGTTTTCAACTTTATAATGTTTCACCTTTCGGCCTCCACTTTCATCTTTTGACACTTTCAGCTTTAAAATCTTTCACCTTTCAGCTTCACTTTTCAACTTTTGAAACTTCCGACTTTCAAATCTTTCACCTTTCAGCTTTACTTTTCAACTTTTAAAACTTTCAACTTTCAAATATTTTACCTTTCAGCTTCACCTCTCAACTTTAGATTTTTTTCAGATACTTTCAGCCTGCTTTCATTTTCAGCTCTCTGCATTCACACGCATTTTCCGCTAGGAAATGCATATTCTAGTTAGTGTGAATGCAGAGGCATTCATTAGTGTGAATGCAGAGGCATTCACACTATTGTTATCCTACGTATTTTTAGTGTGAATGCAGAGGCATTCACACTATTGTTATCCTACGTATTTATTATTATTATTTTTATTCCCCCCCTTTTTTGAAAAGCCAACTACTTCAGCATACTTTGCACTAGAAACACCATTCAAACTTTAAAATGTTCAGCTTTTTTTGCTCTATGTTGCTCGTATACAGCTTTTTGATATCTTTTATACTTTTTATAAAATTTAACTTTATTTAAAATATTTTTCCCATTGAAATGAATGGGAAACACTTCAAATCTCTTTCAATCTTCAGCTTTTTTTCAACCTTCATATCTTCAGCATACTTTCAGCTAGAGCAATCATTCAAATTTTAAACAATTCAACACATTTTCAGCTTTTAAAATATGTTTTCAGCTTTTTCATATCTTTTACAGATTTTTATAAATCACAGCTTAAGTTTAATAAAGAATTTGGATTTTGACCTAATTCTGCTCCACTCTAGCTTCCACTCTAATTTTTCACATCTCAAATTTCTTCATCAATTTCTCTCTCCTAAACTAAACTTTACCCTTTATGCACAAAATTTATATTAAAGTAGTAGAGAAATTTGTCCTCTTTCCAAAGATGCAGTTGTTTCTTTCATATGACCAACGGTTTTTAAACTAGGAAGGCTAAACCTTAACGAGGGAAGCAAATTGCTCCATTAAGATCAATGCATTTCACCCTGAAAATAATGCTTGAAGGTTTTAAATTAAGGCTTTTTCTAACTCGCCATAACTAATAGAATTTTCCACATATCTTAAAATTTTTTACACCATAATCTTCATTGAGGCCTTCTGCTTCTCACAAAGAAAGAATCATCTCAATATGTCTTACGGTTCTTCTGTAATCTTTATTTGTTTGAGGCATGGTCAACATCTGAGAAATGTCTCCTCGATTCAAAAGTGGCAGTTGGAGGCAGCTGTTAATCAACTAATTTGAATAACGAAATTTGATTAGCTTAGCCTTCCCATAGACTCACAATGGGCCATAGAGATGCATTGCTGCCATTCATTTCAATGGGGCAATTGATTCCCATATGATCTTATTGTAAAAGTGCTTTTGTACTTGGTTCACAATGGAGAGTCATAGCAACATTAAGGATGCATATAACTAATCCAGCCAATCATTGCTTATAATTTAACATTAATTCATCAAGCCAC
>SRMA01026335.1:0-73855 GCA_007224835.1 Danionella cerebrum
AAGCTATTTATATATTAAAGGCCTTTTCATGAACCCTTTCAAATGTACCTGGGTATTTCTTTTCTAAACATTTACTATGGTAACGCTGTCTTTTGTATAACTAGAACATTATAGTTGTACATCTACCCTTGCATCCACCCTGAACACACCATTTAGCTGCCCCAATCTCCAGTCTGCCATAAGTGGAGTCCATTTGTAGAGCTAATAACACTGACACTCCATCAGAGACTCATGTGTATGTTACTGGGAGAGCTATAATGAAGAAATAAGCTCTGTGGTCATCACTAATGCACCAGTGCTGACCTCCAGAGAGGAGCTGGGGAAAAAAAAGGCTGATTTTGGGTGTTCTCACCTGTACTCGCTGTCCGGCAGCAGGTCTCTGATGATGAGGAACGTTGTGTTTCCTGTGCAGATGATTCGTTCCTCCAGATGGATGCTGTAGGAGGTGATTTCTGCTCCGTTGCAGCATGGAGCATCCCAGGTGAGAGCCACGCAAGTGGACGGGGTGTAGACATCACCCTCTTCCAGTGTCAGAGGGTGATCAAGCTGCTGTACTACACATATGGAATCAGGGGGTGCAGCAGGGGTCCGGCACCTAACCAGGTCACTGTAGGGGCCAGCCCCAGCCTGGTTCACTGCCTATGAACCCGAACACATGAAGAAGGGAGTGGTAAATAAAAAAGGTCAAGCGGTGTAACAATACACACTGTTCCTGATACTACGACCATGATATAATCCAATGTATCGTGATTTTATCTCAAATCAGAAACTCTAAACATAAGTCATTGTCAATGTTTAAACCATCACTGGAAAACAAAACAAAGATTTGCCCTTCCAAAAGATTTAAGTCCTTCAAATGGTGTCCATCTTGGCCTCACATAACCCAAAATGCCCAGATATCGCAAGATTAAACAGGATCAACACAAAATAGCGAGCAACACAACTTTTTTATTTAAGGACCGTAGGCATAGCCTCCAGAGGTTGGCTAGGCTGCATTCTCCAAAGGGCGCAGACATTGGATTGGGACACAGCTATAGTCCTATAAAGTTCTTTGTGTTTGTGATAAAAAGAAACTTTACAGCTGTTTCCCATGTTTTTTTCCCATTGCTCCTTAGACAATACATCTCAGTAACTCCAACGATAAGTATTGTGACATTGCGCAATGTATTGTTATTATTATGAAGATGTAACAATAAGCCGTTAATAGCCAATCCAGAGAGGGTGGTCTTTACATGGGGTGGTTCTTTTGAGTCCGCTAAAAATGAGAAGGAAAAAAAGAAACCACTACCACAGTACTGAAAATTCTGGTGATGGAAATATAAATATAAAACTCTAAATGAATGAAAATCAATTAAGGTTTATTTTCATAAAGACATAAAGATACAAACACACTTATTACCTAGCTTCCTTTAAACAGCTACAGATACATTTTGAAACGAAATATAAGTATCCAAATTAACTCCAGACTATTATTTAGAGAGCGAAAGAGAGAGATTTTGTTTACAAGACAAAGAGAGTGGGGAATGTGAGTGTGTTTAACTACCGAAGAATCTCCACTGAGACACATTTGGAATCACATGGAATCACCGGTGCACTTACCAGTTTTAAAATGATAATTAGTACAATTTGAGGGCATTAAAAGAATTTGTCTGTTCCACACACTGTGAAGAGATTCCAGTTAATGAAATAAATGTTGTTCATATTGTCCCTTAAACAGTCAAACTTGTTTTTACTTGAAAGAATAAAAAGAAGCAGTATTTTGCAGAGCACATTGAAGATGCTGCAGACTAAAGCAGACAGATACCAGTACACCCAGCATACACACAGACTGCCAATTATCTGACAAGGGGAGCATTCAAAGGTCAGAACATTTCCAGTTACTTGAGTTTATATCGTATGATTGGTATAGTTTGAAGCTTTAATCTTGCTACAAACTAGAAAAGTAATCTTGATCAAGTCCACGCTACAGTGAGGCACCTAGGCCAATTTTATAAAAGAATAACTAGGAAGAATTTTATTTAATCTAAAAAATATAGCATGCCCGAATTATCTAACAATTCCCCCTCCAAAATTCATCTAAGTGCATATGTATCCACACAACAGACATTTGTGTAGAACCAGGGTTTTGAGCAACGGCAGTAAATAAAAAAAAAAACTAAAATTTCCTTCCCAGCTCAGAAGAACAAACCTTTTCTATTAGGGAGCCTTTATTTGACTTTTTGGAAACATCCAGGACTCTAAGTCTAAAAAACAAACCTGGGTATATTCAACCTTGACATAAGAAATGTAACCTGCCTACATTACTGTGGTAAAAGACAGTCAGAAGATCATTGGGTCTTTCAATAAATCAAACATAAAATAAGATACAATGTTTATGATAGCAGTATCTGATTGTTAAGTCATGACGTCACATTGAGCTTCAGGATCCTGGCTCTTCACTCCCCCATTGACAGACACAAAATTTGATTTTAAATTAATTTAAAGCGTTTTTGGTGTAATAATGAACAAAGTATCAGCGCCTTCTACCATTGTCTGTCAATGAGAAAGTGGAGAGCCAGGACCCAGAAGAGCCGCCTGACATCAGACTAAACAACTGGATAGGTTCTCAAATTAAACCGTTGTTCATGAAGAAATGTTGTTTAAAACAAAAAATTAGGTCAAATTAAATTATTTTTCAAATATAAACAGTTTAAAAACAAAATGTTGTGTAACATAAATGATGCTCAAAACTAAATGTCTAAACTTAATGTTTTTTTTTTTATTAAATGTAGCTCAAAAGTAAACAAAACAGATCAAAACAAAATGCAGTACAAAAGATAATGTTTATAAAAGCCAAAAACAAAACAAGTCAAAATCTTCAAAAGCACACAGTTCAAACAAAATATTGTTCAATATGAAAGCTGCTCAAAACTAAATGTATTTTTATTCAAAACAAAACTTATCTTGGATTATGTTGATTCATCACACCCATGCAGCAGTGTCTTAAAACAGCTTCTATATATATATATATATATATATATATATATATAAAATATATATAATATACTATATATATTAGGAGCATCATCACCTGTAACCTGCAGCAGTATTCAGTCGATGCATTCAGGCTACAGATCTGGAACTGGGTTTCTGTTCCACTGTAAACTAGTTCCATAGACTCCAGATCTGCACCCCAGTCCAGCCGGTACTCAGAAACCCCCATCCCAGAGCTCGCCAGGTTCTGAGGAATGAGCAGATTGTTACTCTCCCGGAAACCAGAGCAACAAACTCTGCTTCCCGGCGCAATGTGACAAATTACCAGCCTGACATGGTTTGTTCAGGACACACACACACACACAGTACTAACACGATATAACCCTCAGGGCACCACAGAGAAAAAAGATGAGCAGTTTAAAAGCCAGATTTATTTTCATTGTAAGCTAAACATAGGAGGCCTTTTGTTGTAAAAAGAAGAGAGAAAAGGATTGAGCGAGCAATTGGTGAAGAATAGGTTTTGAGTGGGCGAATGATCCCTCCGAGCTACTGGAGAAAATCGGTGATCTATTCAACATGCCCTGGATGACGGATGAAGGTAAAACATCAATCAATACTGTAGTTTAGATCTATGTAGTCATTCTACTCTTGTATTCTTCTGTTTGAAAGTCTCAAAGCCTAAGCCTCCATTCTGAAAATGGATTTCTAATAGAATGCAATAAAATGTCGCTGACAATTTGAAGAGGTAATACATTTATTTTTTCCTCTAGAAAACATGCATAAAACAAAGATGTGGATGTACATAAATGTACATCTAACTTTTAACTAAATCATAAACAGAAAATTAGAAGAGTATGGCTGTTAAAATTGTATTACATTTAACAAAATATATCAAATATATCAACCAATTATTGACATTTAACGTCTAAAAACATATTTTTGTGTGGTGTGTGCGTTTAGCAACATTAACCTCTTAAGCCCTGAGGCCTATTTTCCGAAAATCCTATACTTTTACTTTTTAAGGCATTTCTCAGCTTTTACAAGGCCTAAACTGCAAATCTTGGTAGCAAAATGAAGATAGGTTCTTGGGGAGTGGTGTGGATGAGTTAATTTGACAGTCAAGAACACTGGGTAAGAGTAATTGATGTTGAACTGGCCAAAAAATGAACTCCGCCTAAAAAAAAACCACATGTTTCCTCAAATATCTCCTTATTTTACTTATAACGAAGCAAATAAACACAATCAATTGTAACAACTACATGTCAAGGACATCTGTAGCAAATTTGGTGTTCATACTACAAGAAACTAATATTCTGTACAGGTTTTGATTGAACAAAGTTCAGGCGTAATCCATGTTGGCACAGTTTGGCACAATTTGGCACAATAATTGAAATATGGAAAAAATCTTGTCCAAAGCTTCAGCTGCGTTCATAGTCTTGTTTTCTTGCTTATGGGACATGATTTCAGCAAAAAAACCTCCTAAAGAAACACTGTAAAGGGGGGTAGAAGCTCATTTACGCCATCTTGCTGCGCTTTTGGGAACCTTTCATTCACAAACGCTTTCGACGTCGAGCTTCTGCGTGTCCCTACCCCCTGACCATCTGTCCAATCCGGGAGATCTATATATCGCTGGAAAGCTCTGATTCTATGGAAACCAATCAGCTCAACCATTTTGAGACTGACGGGATCGCCGACGAATCACGCGCAGCGTGGAGAGACCACCTCTTACGCACGGGGAGTCATTCCATATTTGGTGACGTAATGACGCCACAGAGCTACAGAAATAATCAAAAATGGCGTTTGCGCGAAGCTATCGACCGGACATAACAACAAACAGACTTTTATCGCTATGGAAATAACTTTGTTGAAAAAACGGCAAAGGTAAGACAAGATTTACATGCTTGCTTGGTTTTCGCTGGCGTTTTTTCGTGGAACTTTCGCTCCCTGCTCTGAAATACTTCATTCAATGTAAATGAGTTGCATATCGCTGGATTCAACTGGTTGTTAGCTTTCATTTAATGTCATGGTTTGGGTGTTTCCGTTTATATTGTGGATACATATCGCACATAAACAAAAACGTGGTCATGAATTATACTCCGGACATGTTGTTGTTTATTTGCATGGCGTTCGAGCTGTGGTTAACGGATATGAAATTGAATTAGATACGTTTTTAGAGGAGTTTCCGCTGAACACAACAGTATTTAATATGTGTGGGTTATTCTCAGGGTTCGTGAGCTATGAGTGAAAATGTAACGCACAAGGGGGCAAGTCCCCGGTACCGGGGACTCTCGGGCTTAAGAGGTTAAAAGCCATCACATTACATAGAAAAATACTATACAAATCTTCTTAAAAACATGCAGTAAAGATCAAAGGCAAAAAAAATGAAGTGAAACTGAAGAGAAAAAAATTAATTGTTTACGTTGTGGTCTTATTTAAATACTCTAACAAAAATTCTGAGCTGTGGTTGAAAAGTATAAATAATAACACTTTTTTCCCCACTAACGGTTAATTTCACCACAAATGTTAACTGTGTTTACTCGTTTAAAATCACAATGACAACAAAACTGTCAATAAATCAGAACATTTGCCGTCATAAACTTATGAGCTGTATATTAAAATCTTTAATTCCTAAATTAAATTTTACATTTACCCATTTACTAAACATGTGTTGACAAAATATTGTTTAAATAGCGCTTTTAACACATACTGTTTTTATAAAAACGACCATAATTTCAAAACTTACAAATGATATTTGCCAAAATTACTTTAGGATTAAACTAAGATACAGTAGATTAATTACCAATCTGCAGATTTTGAAGATTTTTTACGTCCAGGTTGAAATTTAAGACCATTGATAAGGAAAAATAAAAATCATAAGACTGATTACAGTAACCTTTAATTTATGCATAATTAAACAAAAAAAACCTCCAAACAGTCGATAAACCAAAATATTTTAGAGTGGTTTTGCAACTAGCTTTTCTTAAATGTACACTTCCCTCTATATGAGAATAGCTTCACCCTAACACAGCAATGGGTAACAGGAGCATCAGTGCAGCGACCGTTTCGGCACCTGGTTTATTTTTTACACTTAATTTATGCTCGCTTTCAGCAGCAATGTATAAAACATTGGCAAAATACAAAGCTAAAGCATTTACTTTTTAACACAAATAGTACATTGATGATCTACCACGTTGTAAACACATTATGTAGTTAACAAGATAAAGCAAATATTATTTTTCCCCGAACTTACAAAACCAGTTTAATTAATTTACACATTGTTTTCTGACATTACAAATGACATATACATTTATTATTAGTAATAACAATGTAAAAATATTCATGCAGACCTCATAACAACGCTTGTAAGCAAACGGAACGGAAATAATATGCTCCTATATCTATATGAATAAATTATTTATGATCCTCAAAAATTGCAATAAAAGACCTGCTGGCAAAGGAAGAGGCTTGGCAGGCAGTTCCACTAAATACACTGGGCACACACACAACCAACACTGCCGGTGTGAAAACGTAATGGCTGTGCTTTAGATACGTTGTGTGCTGCACACGCCCCACTTACGTTACGCTCACTGAGTGAATTTTTCCTGAGCGTCAAAATTCTATGATTGCATAATGAAAAACACATTATGGAGCCCTTTTTATGACTTTCAAAGGTAAATGTAAAACCGTTTACTTGTTTTTTGTAAGTAAAGTAACTATCCCACAGATTACATTAGTACATTTGAATAGAAAATGATAAACGTAATTTTTTTTTAATAAAACAGGCCATCGCTTAGATTTTATGCAATCGAATTAAAGGTATAATGTAGACGATTAATGGTAAACCAAATGAAACTTTTCTATTTGAAATCTTAACTATTCCCTACCAGCAAAAATACTTTACGGTGTTCAGAACCAAAGCTTAAATGTATAATATGACAAGTACCAATATTAAAAATCCCATTCTTAAAGTGCCTGAACATAAGCATTTCAACCACTAAAGAATAATAAATAAGTGAAGCCTCATCTGACTCACCTGCCAGGTCACGTGTGCACAGGTGTGTGATGTCACAGTGACGTTTGGTGGACTACATTGCTCTGGGGGTCCTGCGGCTGTGCTGATTTCTACCCAGTCAGAATATGGCCCAAACTACAGAGGAGCATAGAGAGAAACTTTGGCTGAGATTTAGAGCTTGCGACTGGTCAAGAAGCAAGGAAATCTGTTATTCTAATTGCAGCTAAACCCCAAAATGCCAGAGTGCGTTAGACATTTATCTTCACTGATGGCTGAATTAGCTTCTTCTCAGGAGGACTATTTATCACACTGAGGTGCAATGAAGGGTTAGTTAGAGAATGTGGGTTTTGTGTAAGAGGGAAAATGACCCAAGAGCTAGAGACAGTTCCTGGAAAAGCAATCGTCCTGAGTCATTGCTTATGAAACCCAGAAATAGTCGCCTGGCTCACTACAATGAAAACAAGCACTATTTACATGTTTTGTCTTGAAATGGGTGTAGTAAACGATCACTGACTATTGTGGAACACCTTTCTCTTCAATATCAGTGTAAGAGATGAGTTAAAATAGCATCCAATATTTATTTATCCACAACAATATACAGCACCATGCAAACATTTTGGTCGTCATATGCCATACCCAGCCCATCAACGCTACTACACTCACCTCCAAGCTAGCAAGCAAATTAAACAACCTGTAACTTTAATATTTCTGACTTCCATTTCTTAGTTTTTTTCCAGTGAATTTATTTATTTTTGTTTAGCAATTACCATTATTGGTAATTAATATATGTATATTTCAGACTACTAAAGTAATTTACGATTACAAAAGGAGATTTACATGGAGAATTATTATGGTTATGAACCACTTTTATTATTACATTCTTTTATTTAACCCAATTATTTAAAAAAAGACTAAGACTAAGATGATTCGCTGTGGCGACCCCTAAACCGGGAACAGCTGAAAGGAAAAGACGATAAAAAAGACTATATATTGTCTTTATAAATAAAATTCAAATATTAAAGTGATAAAGTCATTAGCTATATCTTTAAACTTACCCCAGAACTGTTGGCTGCTCGAACATGGAACCTGTAGGTGGTGCCAGGCAGCAGATTACCCACAGTGCATTCTGTTCTGGACCCGCCATACACCTCTGTTGGTTCTGTACCATCGTCCACTGCGCACATCTCCAAACTGAACTGCAATGCTTCATTCTCCTCAGCACACAGAGGAGAATCTGGTGGAACTGAGAATGTAAGAAAAGTCCTTGAGAAATCAAATCATTCGAGATCCATCAGCTCAAGAGGCGATTCAGTCCCTTCCACAAAATCTTAAAACAGGAATGATTTCTTTACATATCTCTTCACAAGCCTTCTTCCCTGCTTGAGAAGTCATGTACACATACAAAAATAAAAATCACCAGATATTAAAATTATACATTGTAAAAATTGGACAAGGACAGAAGTAACTTTCTAGACCAATGTTACAAAGATATCCTACAGAGAGAAGTTTCTTAAGATGATGAACATTCATCTAATAATTCCTTGTTTAACGCTAAACAATCTATCAATTGTTTGTGATGTAAAGAAATTTGGTCAAGATATTTGATAAATCATTATGGCAAATGATAAAACATTTGCCATAAACTGGAAGTTATTAACTCAACCATGCGATGGACGATCGAGTTCACATTTGCCATTCGTATTAAGAGTCCATGTTTGTCCATATAGCAACCTACAGAGTCAGTTATAGCGCCTCCTAGTGGCAACATGGAATAAATAATTTTCTGCTGTTTTAACCTGCTATTTCAGTGTGTTTGAAGGACATTGAAATTGAAGTGTCTGGAAATTCAGAACACTTATGTAATTGACAAAGAAAGTCAACTTGAGCGAGTTTCAAATGCCTTTTTTATTTCATTGAACGGTTTGTTCTTAGCGGTCACTTGAGTTTCGATGTTCCGCAATGAAACAGGAAGTTGCTATATCTCGGCCATACAACGTCCAATCAGAATAAAATTTGAGATGTGTGTTAAGGGGCTTATGGGGTCTGTTGTAGTGCCAAATAGTGGCCACAATAAATAGTTGTTGTTTTCTGATGAACACATACTACAAAAATACTCTCTCGGTTCTAGCGCCACCAGGTGGCTACTGGAAATACAACATTTAAAATTGACAAGGCACTTATCAGTTTTGACATATGTGACCAAAACATTACTAGAAAATATTTAGACTCATAAATACTTATGAGTATATTCATGATGCATTGAGATGTGGTTTTCATTATTTACTTTGCCTGTATTTTTCACTAATTTTAACAATTCTAACTTGAACACGTATTCAAAAGGATTGGTCGTAGTGCATATTGCAACAAACTGGCCCCCGAGAGGTGATGGCACCGCAAGTGCTCGAGCCCTTGTGATCACTGCTTGTAGTTTTAAATTTTACATGTAATCTTCTCAAAAAAGAACGCAGTGGTTATTTTGAAATAACTTTTACTATACTTTTAAGGACATTGAAATTTCTTGTTTGTGAAAAAAAAAGTACAAAGCAGTTCTGATTCTCAGCTAAGAAGTCAAATGCATGAACCTGTGCGTGAGAAGGGATGAACTCTGTTTCACAGTCCATTATGTGTTGTAGGATGGATAGCAGTGAAAAAACATAATGCAGTACTGAAATTACAATCATGTGGCCCAGACACAGACTTTATAATCTCATAAAATATCAACTCTAAAAGCTAAACAGCCTCTCTCTTTCCTCTAGAGCTGCGCCTACAGGAAGCAAACGATCAATGGCAGAGATGGAGAAGATGCAGGGAAGCTCACGCCTGCTGTCCGAGACTCTGAAACCAGCGCTGCTATTTCAGTTATTTATAGAGCTCATTCAGCCTCTTAAATGAGCCCACCATCACTCAAAAACACTGAGTCAGGCTGTAAATCACTAGCAAACAAGTGTACTTTACCTCTCTACTCTCATAAACACATACAAGATGGAGCGAGGCACACTAATTATGGTTATGTGAGGTGACACAAAAAGTAGTTCCCAAGCTTTTACTCGAATCAGGTGAATTCTGGCTAGATGTAGGTAAGACGACTCTAGACACATTTAACCCTACATCCTGTGAATTCTTCATTTGTTTACAAACATAACTTTAATACTATAAGGGAACAGCTTAGTTCCCATTGTTATTTCATTATTATGAATAAGTTTAAGTGTTCTAAATGAGTCTAATATTAGTAGTAACTTATCACAGTTGGTTTGATGTAACTCTATGATTTTTCTAATTACCGTATTTTTCGCAGTATAAGACGCACTTTTTCTTCCACAAAATTGAAGGGGAAAAGTTGGTGCGTCTTATACTGCGAATGCAGAGCGCAGCGGAGCGGAGCGCGGTCATGCCCGTAGGAGAGGCGTAAGAGAGGCCGCGGCTTCGGCCTAGCTCCTGTTATGGTAAAAAATATACCTTCTCAATTGATAATAAACACTGGAGACCGTTTGAGAGAGAACACAGCAAATGCGGCTATTTATTCTAAAGATTTAGCAGTCTCAACGCATTTCCTACACACGTGTTATCCGCATTGGAAGAAGAACCTCGAGCCTCTCAAGCGCCGGAAGAAGAAGAGACCCGTCCTCCGTTCTCATTTCAACTTAAAAGCCTCGTCTCAGTGCGGGACTGAAGTATGACGTGTGCTCTTAAAAGTTTCTCAAATCACATTTCTCTAAATGATCACTAGGTGGTAGTATTATATAGGAAAATTCCCATGACCCGGCGGTGCGCGCTGAGTCATCTCTGATCGTCAATCATACCATAGCGCGAAGGAGGACATTGTTATAAAATCATTTAAGAAGTGTGGCATTAGTAATGCCTTGGATGGAATAGAAGACAACATCTTATTTGACAAAGTGAGAACAATGACTGCGTGGATCTGTCCTGACAAAGAGGAATTATTGCGGTTCGAATAAAAACATTACAGCCTTTTTTTTTGTTATTTTTACTGTTTACTGACTTTAATGACTTTTCATGTTTGGCATATAATTGTTCTTAAACTGCTGTTAACGTTTACACAGTTGATATAAAATATTTTACTACAGTATTTGGTTCGAATCATTTTTTTCTAGATCTTGCTCATTTAAAATTGGGTGCGTCTTATACTGCGAAAAATACCGTATATATTGTTCAGATTATATCTGGTTTTGAAGATAAATATTCTAATTTTAGATGAGCCAATAAGAGTTGAGTTTTGGGGTTGAATTACATATTGAAGATGTTTCTGTTGTTTGTTTTTTTTTAAGTGAAAAAAAAAAATGAGCGTTAGGGATAGGGGGCGTTAAAGGAAGGATAGGGCGAATTTGCCAAAAACAAGCATATCCCCAAACCAAAATTGTAACCAAGGTTATATATATTTTGGATTTCCCACTTAATTCAGTTTTAGTTACCTTTAGTTTTTTTAATACTTAATTTTACTTTTATATTTGTTAGTTTCATTTGTAAAAAATAATAATACATTTTTTTAAATGTAATAATAATAAAAAAAACAACCTCTGAAGCACTAATTTATTTATTATTGTAAATCAGCTGTAATGTACATTGTTTGTGCATGTCTTATGATTAATCTGACCTAGTAACAAACTGCTTGTTCTGTTTACTCCCAAACTGTAAGTTCCTTCGGATAAAAGCCTCTGCTGAATACAAAATGCACAAAACGTAAATAAATTAATTAAATATGATCATGCATTGCACCAACGGTGTTGATCCTGGATATTGGCACCAACAACCATCCTGTTTTGACAGTTCCCATCAATTTTCTTTATTTTATTCCTCTGTTGGTGACCATTACCAACACTTATAGGGCGAATAGTGGGGTAAAGTTTGGAACTATTCTATATGAAAACTGTTAAAATCTGGTCCCTTTGTGTCTTTCAAAAGTACAGACAGTGTAAAACCATTAGTGTCAAATGAGGTGCTTCAAGTCTGATCTTCCTAAGGTCATTCTGATAATTACATCACAAGCTCCTCTGTATCATTTTGCAGCTCTGTGTATTCAATTCTTTTAAAATTGGGCCATTATAACATTTTCTGTTTAATTCTTTACAAACTTGAACTAAAAAAAATCTGCCTTACCCCACTGCAATGACAGTTCTTTGTGTTTGACAGTACCCACGATGCTTGGCGGATGACAGCGACCAGGGGACGGGATGCGAGTGCACACAATCAACTCATCTGACCACTACAGAACAAAACCAACCGCATCAGTCAAGATGAATGCCAGTTAGGGCTCAAGAGGTCTTCGATCATGAAGCAGTGTGTCAGACCTGGCCCTGTCCTGCATCATTAACAGAGCCTAGTCTCAGCGAGAAGCTTGAGGCTGCCTTCAGATCCTCACACGTGTGCTTTCTCTCTGCTCCTGTGTAGACAGTCACCCACTGCCTCGATGAGGAACCTGAAGGCAGATTCATCATTAGTGTCAACAACATGTCAAATGTATTCTTTGGTAAAACATGGCCAATGGTAAAAGTGGCACAATAAAAATATAAAACATTTAAAACGCAATACTTAACATTATTATTAAATAATATTATCTGCAAAATTGTTTATTTCATTTACGATGTTTATTTTTTATTTATTGTATACAATTGTCAAACATGACGAAACACAATTTTCAATTGACTACTTCTGAATCCATCGGAAATACCTTTACAACTATCTTCTGACATCTGCAGGATATACGTCAAGTCTTCAGATCCGCCATCATCTTCAGGAATTTCTGAATGGATAAAAAAACCTGGTTTTAATCAAATTATAATATAACTGAAAATCTATCCAAAAAGAAAATGCCCAGATTCTTACCCCATGTGAGGCTGCAGCTGTGCTGTGTGACTGTGACCACTTCAGGGCTTAAAGGAGCTCCAGGCTGTTCTAGACTGGTTTTACACACCAGTGTAGAGCTGGGTGCACTGCGCCAGTCCCCACTACAGATGATCAGCTGCAGGGGACATGAGTCAAGAGAGGTCACATGAAGAGAAGCATTGCAAACCCTGTATTTTGGAACAAATTAGCTGGTTAAAGAGAGCTTTATGGTTTCTGCAGGTTTCAAAATGTCACCAAATGGAATTAAATGTTAGACTGTTATTTAGAGCTGGGCGGTATGACCAAAAATTGATATCACTGTATTTTTCAACATTATATCAGTGTCGCAGTATGTCGGTATTGTTTTTGCATGACTGCTGCAGTCAAAAGACGTTTGCCACTTGGAAACGTCTTTAAGCTGGCTACAATGTAAACGACATGTTCTTTATCCACTGGACTTTTATAAAGCCAACAATAAATAGTATCCACACAGGTAAATACAAAACCCATGAACACTTTGTGAAATGGTAGTTAATATTGAAGGAAATTGCTTGTGTTGCCTCCTGCAGCTACAACTTTAGCTCCACAACTCTCAACGTAACAGATGAGGGTTGTTTGATCGGTGTCAGATTTTTTAAAGTCGAAGTATTTCCACACAACCGACCAGGCACAGTATTTCATTTGCCCATTCTGTTTGCAGCTCATTACACACAGGCTGTGCTTTCACCGCTGTCATGCAGCCGTATACAGTGTGTTTGGTACCGCAGTAAAACATTCCCCCTCTCAAAAAATGTCCTGCGTTGCGTTACGTTCCAGCCTCATGTGTTCCCGCCGCTTTGTTTGCACACACTCACTGGTATTGCGGTACATGTAAAACTTTAAAACAGTACTTTTTAAATGTTCAAGTTTAGCAAAAAAACTACCCCATTATGAATCACCCAAAACAGAGTTCAAATAAGCTTTATTGACATAAATATAAGGCATGTCACAAATTATTTAAGACCTTTAAGTTCAACTTTTTTTTTTTTTTTTTTTACTTTTTAAGACCCAACAGAAACCCTGAAGATGTTCAAAGCTGGTTTGACTCTGAACTACTGGATAAGCTCAAACCCATGTATCCAACTAACAAAGTTCTTAAATACACCAGTTGCTATGTTCCACCAAAATATAGCTTGATGTAGTCATCTTGGGGTTTCCTCTAAATTTCAAGATCTGTTGCCTTCAACACTCTGATATAACTCACGTTTTAGTAGCAATTATCAAACTCTGAGGAGCCACCTACTGAACATATTTTGAAATTGATTATTTCCACACTGTGTGGAATGTATATAATCCATGTATGGATTTTATGACTTGGCTAAACAGTCATAAAAACTAAAGAATCTGGCTAATTTTGCAACAAGATTCTGTTAATGGTGTGATTTTAACATGGGAGCTATTGATTAATTAAACATTAGATATTTAACAGAAGGGTGTATCAATCTTAAATATGATGCAACAAGTTCAGGCTTTACATTAATACTCCATTTCAAATGCAGATTCAAGAAATAATTATAAAAAAACAGATAATAAACATGTTATGGCAAACTTTACACCTTGAAAATTATACATTGATAAAAGAATTCAAACAAAAAATAAATAAATAAGGTCCAGATAAATAAGACCTTAAACAATGTCTCAAAAAACTAAAGTAAAACACAATAAATCATTGAATATTTGATTAAGCCCTGTTTAGTTATGTCCTAGACTGAACATAACAATTGCTAAATAAACATCAACCTCAACAGAACACATGTGAGTGTAGCCCCTAAATATTTATTTTCTTGTCCCAGAACCTTTTTGTTTTGGGTTTATCTGAAACTGGCATGCGATAACCTGTGATCCATGTTATTCCATTGCAAAAGCTACAAACACACTGTTCTTATTTACAAACTTTGCCACTGGTTCTATTAAAAGAACAAAGTGAATAACATTCAAATTTAGACCCTGGATATTTGTGATATACATAACTCCAAAATATAGATTGAGGCCTTGATAGTTTTAAACATACACACACACATATAAAGAATTATGTCTATAATTAAATAGAAAAAACATGAATCCTATCCTGCAAACACCTGCAACAGGCCTGAACAACCTCAGCTGACATTTGAGAGAAGGGTTCAGGACACATCTGTGTGCAAGACAACATGACTTCTGCATGGTAATCACCTGCAGCGTAGCAGGGAGTGAGGTTTAAATCCTCTCTGAGGCGTCTTTCTCCCCTGACAACGCTAACACTGTGTTCTCGGCTTCTCCAAGATTAGACTAAAAGCCTTTTACACACAACACTACTGGAAATCAATTCACCTTCCGCTCGCAACAGTGCCAAGATCTGAGAATCCAGATCTCCAGGTTCACAGAGAAAGCAATGTTTGTTAATTAGACCTAATTGCCTGATTAGCAAAGAAGCTAATGAGAAAAAAAGACGTGGTTTGGCAACATTTGAATATTTGCTTTCTGTTTATATGCTGGTGAATGTAAGTAGGAAGGAATCAAAAGCATACAGACATGAACCTGCATGTATTTGATGACTGGCTACAGGGAAAGTTGAGCGAAAAATTGAAATCCATTATGTATTAATTTTTTACTTATTTTGATAAAAATTTATGTAACCTTCGAGGACAAGAAGTGATTTACAATATATTTAAGCTAAACAATCTCTGAATAAGGCATAGAAAAAGTATTACTCACCCTGAATTTGTACAGGCTGTTCCTTCTTAAAGCCTCCACCGTGTGGTTTAACTCCAAACCGCTGTAAACTGCTTGAAAGTCCAGTCCCTGTGAAGACACCAGTCTTTAGTGGTCAGGTACTGAAGTTCAATAACATAGTTTTAGGCTGAATAGAGGTTTTATCATGAATTATGTCTTTCTACTTGAAAAAAATGATGCAAGTTAATAAAACACATGCAAAAACAACTATTAAGGCTCAGTGAAGTGAACAATCCTATACATTCCTCTCAGTTTACTTTGTGACCTTGTGCTACTCAGCACATCAATATGACGAAAGTGTGTACTTTGGTTTGGATAACTGACTCTTCTGGATGAAAAATGAAAATATTACTGGCTAAATACTAACATGTAGCCAGCCATGACACTCTGCAGCCCTAAAATAGTTACCAACTGAGGCTAAGTATAGTTTAGTCTGGTTAGTATCTGTATGGGGAAATATAGATGAGGCTAGTGAGGCCAGCAATGGTTGCTCACAATGTGGTCTGTATGGTTTCTAGACACTGGGGGCACTCTAGGACTCATGGCCCCCACTATCCACAGAAGTGTTTAAAATATACAAATGTCGGCTGCAATGGCAACATCAAACAACAACAAAGGTCATGTGAGATTGGGAATAGGTACGTATATATTTATGTACATATAAAAAAAAACATTTGTAAATGTGTAAATAACTCAACATAATCTAACAGTGTTGCAAGGGGATCAAGCCATGTGGGTTAAAAGTCTCAACCACTTTCTGAAAATGCATTGTGTTGCCAGGGGTCCAACCATATAACTTTATATTTTATAGTTATTTACTCATTTGTGTAATTTCAAGAAAACACCTCCCCCAATGAGATGGGTGGGCACAATGCATGGAGCGCAACAAGTGAGACTTAATAGTGACCCTTACTCAATGGCTCACATTCCCCAGTCGTGAGACATACTTTGGGAACCACTGGTCTAGATAAGAACCATAAATCACCAGTTTAAACGAAGGTCCTAAAAGTTCTGTCCTACTGTCACCTCTAAATCCACCTTTCCTTTCTAAAACCTCCTCCCCCACAGAATGATTGAACTTTCTGGTTAACATGATTAACACAATTCTAACTGCACATTGTATGTGTTATTGGAGTCCAATGAGAGAAACTGTATTTGTATTTCATGCAATACTTTGGTTCCCAATAAAAAAAAGTTCCAAAACTTTTAGAACTTTGGACGTCTCAGAGCATCGAGCTATCCTTATAATCCAATTGTAACCCATATTCTCCCTATTCACCAATTTCCAGCATGTGGTGACATAGAACGGCAGCAATCACATTATCCAGGTGGATGCTGCACATTGGTGTGGATTAGGAGATCCCCCATTCCTCCTACTTCAAATATGTAAAGCTCTGGAACAGACTGTATACATGACTAGGATTATAAATTATTATTTGGTGCATTTGATTTAAATGTTTGTTTAAATCACACCATTGTTAAAGAGAAGGGGGGGAGATATAATAAATAATGGTACCTAATTTTTTAAATGTTTTATTAAAACTATGTATAATTCCCTCAATCCATCAATCAAACCAAATGAAAACATCATTGAGAGTTTTTATACACAAAGTTGGACTGAATAAAACAACCAGCAGCATTTCCCCGTTCAAAGACATCTAACCACCCACTGAGCTACCAAAAGGAGAGTATGTCACCTTACATGTACCCAAAGCAATCCGCATTTGAAAAACCGGTAGCAACAGAAAGCCATAATGCCAGTAATAACAGTGCTCAGGGAGATTTCAGAGTTTATTACCTTGCTCTCATCCTGCATCTCCAGGGTGTACGTCAGCACCTCTTCAGCACTGCAGCTGTTGGGCCGTGTCCACTCCAGCTTCAGCCAGGTTGGTCCGGCCTCAAGCAGCCGTGGAGGTAAAGAACCCTGCGGAACACTTCCTGTGGTGTGGAAAACCACTTCTGTGCTGAACCCACTGGAAGATAAAGCACAAAATATTGAATATTTTTATTCTGTGACATTTTCTAATTCACTGCTAAGATGCTGTGGATTAGATATTGTTTTATAAATAAAGGAGACCTAAAAAAATCTAGCTTCACTTTGTTGGTGTATAATATTCATTCATTCATTCATTTTCTACCCGCTTATTCCCTTTCGGGGTCACAGGGGTCTGCCGGTGCCTATCTCCAGCACACATTGGGTGAGAGGCAGGGGTACACCCTGGACAGGTCGCCAGTCCATCATAGGGCAACATTCACACACACACACACACACACACACACACACGCACGCACGCACACGCACACACACACGCACACACACACGCACGCACACACACGCACACACACACACTCACACCTAAGGGGAATTTAGATCACACCTAAGGGGAATTTAGATTATTGAATTAACCTAACGGCATGTTTTTGGGATTGTGGGGCAAACAGGAGTACCAGGAGGAAACCCACGCAAGCACAGGGAGAACATGCAAACTCCTTCCAGGAAGGTCATCGGCGAACCAACAACCTTCTAACTGGAACGCCACAGTGCTACCCACTGCGCCACCATGCCGCCCTTGGTGTACAATAATAAATATTTATTTCCATTGCTATTAGATAGTTAAGGATATTGAGGAAAGGTTCACCTATTTTTATTTTTTTCCCAAAACCTGAGATTTTTTATATAAAACAAAAAAAATTACAGTAAAAATTGCATTCTTTGTATTGCAACAAAAACGGTTTCAAAAATAATTAATTGAAATAATAATTAAAAGAGCAAATTGTAAAGAATGCTCACAAATGCCCTGGACTTCAAAGGGTTAACAGTGCCAGTTTAAATGTAGACTTGTCTATTCGTCCAGCAATCAAGGTGACGACATTTAGGACCAACACTCTTTGTATATTGCATATATTTTTGTATTACTAACGATAATTTTCCATTTTTTGGAATTACTGAACGTTTGATTGCTAGCATGGAGCGGCATGCTGGTTCGAGTCTCAGCGGTGAAATTCCTGGAAGGAGTTTGAATATTCTACTCCTGACAATCCCAAAAACACACGCTTAAATTAATTGATTAATCTAAATTCCTGTCCAGGGTGTACCCCCGCTTCTTGCCCGATGTGAGCACCAGCAGACACTCGTTACCCCGCAATAAGCAGGCAGGAAAATAAATGAATGAATAAATATATAGCAAAACTAAATTGTTACAATACGTATAGAGGAATTACTGAGATATATCGACTTGAATTCAATCTTGTTTGGTTGTTGGTAAAGGTTTTTCTAGTCACTTCTGAAACTTCTTCAAGCCACCTTTCTGTTTAATTACCATTTACTAGTAGACAGTTATCCTCACATTTTGAATGAGAAACATTACAAAACATGCTCTCTCCATCACTTAGATTAAAAAAGTGCTGCCCTCTAGTGGGTGGATGATATTAAACACTCTTACACATATCAAATTAGACTCTAGCTTTCTCAGCTTTGCGATCTCAAAACTTTTCAAATACTTTTTCTTCTACTGACTATATAAATAGTTGGTTAAAATAGTTGTGCAAAATATAGTTATGCAATATTATTGTGGACAATATTGTGATATGCAGGACTTCGTGAACATCGTTTATTAGAACCCCTATTGCTAAGCCTTCTGGCATATTTGCAATAAGGATTAAAAATCGTTCAATGCAGACATTTACCATTTTTGGCATAAAAACAAAAACAGTCATGAAATGAAAACATGCCAATGTAATTTCTTGAGAAAATGTCAGTTTTAATAACCAAAAATATTCCCTTAAATCCTTTATAAAAAAAATCCTATAAACCCAACACACAAAACAAAAGTCTACTGTATTACTGGAAAGGGCAGGAATAATAAATAAACAACCCCATATCTTTCTTTAGACTGGGAAAATCAACCCACCTGGTGCCCATATCATTGAGCGCAGCAACTCGGAATGTGTATCCGACAGCAGGGCACAACCTCATTACTTTGCAGTGACGCTGGGACCCAACGTAATATTCACGGAAAACACTGTTCTTTTTCCCCTGAAAAAGCAAGGATGCCATCAGGAATGATAAACAGCAAGACATGTACGACACAAACATGCAGAAAGTGACAGCCCCATGCCTGGTTAGAACAGAACTGGAACAAACAACAAGAGCATTGTTACCGCTGAAAGCTGAGCTAATCATCACAACAACAGAATACCAAACTGAATTCAAGTTCAAAGCTAAGGTTTCCTGAAACACCTCTTTTAATGAACACTTAATTCATCAGAAAGACTCTCCGAGTGCATGAATTAACCAAAGCAGTCAGAGTCAGAAGAGACCATTAAAGCTTAATTAAACCACATGGCTCTAGTGACATACAAAAGAAAAAAACAACATCACAACAGCTCAAAACAAAGGGAATAACCAGAAAAGGAGAAAAAGGGTCAGACTGATCAAATGAATAGGCACACAATGCATACCTCATCCCATTCTAGAATATAATTCATGATTTTTGAGCCATTGTCTGGAGGAGGCTGAAATAAAAAAACATATAAATTAATTATAGACCAAAGCAACAGGAATTTTAATAATATTTGAGCTTATATGTTGCTATTGTTTTTATAATAGAACACTTGTGTACACCAAATTTGAACAGGAAAGAATCGTTTTGCTTTATGAATGTAGGTCTAAAAGCATCATCACATTTCTTTTACAAAAAGGCTGCTTTAATAGACATAATTACGGAATCCCTTCATGACAACATCTGTACAATATGTTTATTAACTCTGCAAAATCAAAATGTTAAACATCAAACACATAAAACAAAAGCATGCCGTCATTCACATGTACCTTCCACTGTAATGTGAGGGAGCTCTTTGATCGGTGGGACAGTCGTGGTGGCAGAGGGGTATCAGGAGGGGCACTGTGGGTAGTGAAGGCCCTCACCTCCGAACTGGGACCCTTTACTGAGTCACACACTGTGCAAACTCTGAAAAAGACACATAGTGGGAGAGTTTATGAAACTTAAGAACCAGAAGAAAATTGCTCGAAACATTTTGCAGGAGAAAACTGATTGAAAAATCACTAAAGACTCAGTGATTACTTTGTGAAAAGATAAATATGAGAGTGAGGATTAAAACTGGTTTGAAACATACCATTAAAGAAGCCGAAATAAATAGATAAGTTATATAAAAGCACACTTTTTTACTATATGATTATTTTTTTACATTTTTGAGATTTGAATAATATTTGTTCCTACTTCACAACATTCAGGTTTCATCTCAGAATTAATTTTCTTAAGATAAATTTTCAGTGAACTATTCCATTAACATCAGGCTTTTGAATATGTTTGAATATATTAAGTCTTTAAATGACTGTATATCAGCAATTAGGCTGTTCATGTCTGTGGTGCTCAGTTTAGTTAATGCACCTCATCTGTGGACTCAGTTAAAGTGTGATTAAATGCAAATGTGAAGCACTGATCTCACCGGACATGATAGTCTGTGGCTGGTCTGAGGTCAGTGAGGGTGAACTGGAGCTCCTCGCCACTGAAACAAACACATACACGATCGTTTCAAGGCATAAACTGTTTGAACATCACAAAAAAAACCTTCAGCTAATAAACTGAATGAAAATTTTCTCTACGATGACAAAAATAGCAACTGAACTACAATAGAAACAAATCAATTGACATTTTTTTTCACTTAAATGGGTGTCTAAACTCAAGTTGATTTGATTCTAAATGACATATATTTGCTCCTGTCCACTGGTGAGTTCTTGGTGGATGAATTAGGTTTACAACCAATGAAGCCAAACTCTATGGTGAGGATTAGGCAACATCCTTTGCAAAACGATTGTCACTGCTTTGACATCAAATACAGCTATTTTGCAATATATTTGAACCTGTTACCTGTAGATGAGCTTGTATTTGCCGTCACGAGCCTTGTCTTTGAGCTGAAGCTCGTAACTGCAGGCAGTGGCCCGGCCAGAAGACCACGACACCACCGCTGAATGCGACTGGACATTAGACACCTGAAGCAACCAAAGATCACATCAGTATTCTACAGAAATTAATCAAATCTCATTTCATTAACATAAAATTAAAGAACCACACACATTTACCTTTATTGAAGGTTATAGATTCGTAATAGCGGTGGTCATGTGACCTAAGATAATTATGTGTTTTCTCGAGTCATTACCTGAAGACACATTGGTGTATTTAGTTTAATTTTTGGTGTTGATGGATTAAATAATGCAATAGAAATATGTTTTATTCTGTTTAATTTCTGCCATTATTCCTAGGATAATGTTTTAAAATATGGTGTAGATGATTTTGTCTTTGCCATATGTATTATGACCATTTTCAAGTAGAATGGTTGGATTCCTGCCTTTAGCATGCTTGCTTTCTGGTACTTAAGTTGCCGTAACCCTGTGTTGTGTCTCTTTCCTTTTCCTATCATGCAATCCTTGTTCTGTTTGGTTACCCTGCCAGAATCGTTAGTCATGAGTATGTTATTGTTGCTCGTTGCTGATGTGAATTTGTGTTTATGTTCTGGTTTCTGGGATATATGCCTTGTTTCTGTTCCATGTGTTAATGTCTCCTGTTTTGTTGAGCACACGGCTTTGCTTTAATTGTGCCATGTGCTCGTCCACATTGCAACCTCTTTCATGTCATTTAGATTTTAGTCAATCTGAGCCACTTGCCTCTTTTTATTAACTCCTGATTTAAGTCCCTTTATATTTCCCTTATATTTTGTGCTTTGTATTGTGTTTTTTTGTTTCAGTTTCAAGTTGTAACTGTCTTAGTTAGAACTTAAGTTGAAGTATAACAAGTAATCACTGTGAGACAATTTTGACAGTATTTAGGCCTTATTTATTTATTTATTTTTTATTAAATTGTTGGCAATTCATGTGAATTTTTTTTGTCAAAATAAAAAACCATTTGGGCATTGCTATGATCTTGTTCCTTGTTAAATCGTTAATATGTTAATTCTGAAAACTGCACATATTTAATGCTGAATTATTTGATGGTATCTGGCAGATGGCATCTGCTCTTTTCAAAGTAATACTTTTCAAAACTGAGCAACATTTTGTATTTAATCAAATATAATCAAAAAGCCAATTGCACAAACGATAAACTGTTTATTTGAGAAAAGATTTTAGTTAAGATTTCTTTTAAGTGAATGCACAAAAAGGCAGGACATTTGTGCTTTAATTCCAGATGATTTTTTCATGTCTGGTACATCAATAAAAGTCTGCAGCTGTAAATAGTATTGGTTTGGGTGCCAAGGCTACAGAGGCAGATGAGGACTCACTCAAAAAACAAAAACATGTGTGTCTGAAGATGCTGCAGCGTCACAACCTAGACAATTACCCCTCTGCATCACAACCAAATGATTTTCTACAAGACACAAGCGAAGAATGGAGCTACAACATGTGCCTGCACAAAGAACTGCTTTCAAGATGCTGATTGATTAATGAAACTGCTACAGCACAGAACTAAACAGACGAGCAAGACTCATTTCTCTTTGAATATCAATAATTAGATAAAATACAAAACAAAACAAAATTAAAATGTTTTAAAAATAACTCAATTGTCAGCTCTACATTCTAAGACCTAGTTTGAGTCTTACACTTCGTTCTCAACACCTGCTAAATATTTCCAGTCCCACTCCTGCAAAAGTCAATCTATATTTTGTCCTGTTCCTACCCGCAAAAAAACAGTAAAGTGCTTTTCAGATTTGTTTTGTTTTAACTGCTAACGTTCTGTTGCAAGATTTGAGTGGCTCAGGCTTTATTTCACATTAAAAAAAATTCTAACTGTTATATTCTTGTCTTTCATTTCCTTCCTTTCTCGTTGTGTCTCATTGTGTTCTTTAATTACTTTCACCTGAGCCTCGTTTTGGCTTCAGCTGATCCTTGTTTGGTCTCCTTCTCTCAATGCAGGTTATACTTTACTCCCGAACAGTAAAAGCGTCTGCTAAATACATAAATGTAAATGTCATACTCTCTACTGACTGAAGCATTTTTTTGTATGGAGGCATCTGTTCTTTTCACTTAAGGCTAATTTATGTTGACGTTCCGCGTTAATGTTCTCTTCAGACTGATGAGAGTTTTTTTAGTTAGCTTTAGAAGGTTTTCCCTGTTAAGGGCTTATATGTTTGCTTTGTTTTATCTTTAATAAACTCCCATTATGCTACTTTGTGTTTGAGTTCAGTCCATTTGACCCGTTAACTGGGAGAGGTCCTGACAACTTCACTCCCAGTTTGTAAAAACTGTGATTCCTGAGATTGAACACGAAATACATCACAAGAACAAAGTTACAATGTTCCTCTCTCTCTCTCTCTCTCTCTCTCTCTCTCTCAACTGTACTTCTTTCCAGAGGTTATAGTTTTTTCCTTGCTTTTTTGATGAGCAACATTCTTTATTTTTTGTGAAATATATTTAAGATATTTCTTTATAAAATATCTATGTGTGTCCTGCGTATAGATATTTTCTCCCTCACCTGCAGATAACTGAGTCTAATCACCGCGTAACATTTTAACATTTTGTACCTTGCTGCACTCAACATGTTGGGTTCCACACCAGTGCGGGTCTCTACTCTGTGTCTATATCAGTGCCCTATACTTTTTCTCACCACTTTTCTGTCAGTTTACACAGCCCTATAAAAGTAAGTGCATGGAAGAGCCTGTAAAACATTTTAGAATTGAGCTAGAACCTGGTATGGTGAGGATAAAATATATTTTTAAATCAAAACATTTTTTCTTTTTCAAACAAACTAGGGTTCTCTGAAACACACTCATCTGTTTTTATCCTACAATACATTTCAGCAGGGGTCAGATCAACCCTGTTGACAAACCGCATTACTCTACTGCAGTGATGCCTGTGTCTCCTCTGTGAGGGTGACACTCGAAAATCTGTGCAGGTCACATGATCTCAACAATTAAAAACAATTATGACTCATCTCCTTGAACCGAGTTCGGGTCTGAGGGACCTGAACATCTCAATGCATGACCTTCACCACACAGAGGAACAAACAACACCCAAATCAACAAAGTCTAACCTTTTTATCAGAATGAATCCCACTTTTTAAGCTTTTTTGCTTCCAATTTATGTGCTTTCTGTGCTATTTTCCCTGAATTTTTTGGCATGAGATTACTTTAATATTCACTTAAAACAATATTTGCCATTTCAGAGCTTAACCTCTTTTTTGCTTCTTTCAAGTCATCAGTTCGCAATTAGCTACATTCTCATGTTTACAACAATTGCTATCTACTAATTCCCTGTATGTCGCAGTCCCTTTTAAACAAATAAAGGATGCATTATATGAATTCTGACTGAAAGGAAGTGATTATCAAATCAAGTAGCACAGAGAAGAAAACATTTGAGGGATGACTGAGAGACTGGAGACTACTAAGAAACTCTGTCGCCCTCTGCTGAACAAACATGAGACTGTTCCACTCTAAACAACAGTTCTGGTCTCTCTATACATTATTATTTATCTCTATTAATCAGTTCAGGTAAAGAATGGGTTCAAGCACAGTGTAAGATTTCCCATCGTTTGTTTTAATTTTAATCGTTGTTCTAAATTGATTTGTTTAGAACAATGATTTGTTTAGACACATCTAAAGCGATTTATTTTTCTTGAAATAAAAAATAACACTAGAGACCCTCTTGTGGGTGTTTCAATGTTCACTGGGTTGTTCAATGTCTGATGTTTCTTTGAAGCTCCACACGGACCACACTAAAGTGTGTTTTTTAACATCAATGTTATGCACAAATTCAGCTTTTACCAATGAATTGCCCAAATCTAGGAATAACTATCATGAACTTGATCCAATTTCTTCCATTTTTTTCTAAACTCTGGAAAGGATCCCAACTCCTAAATTGTCTCCATTCAATTTCAACCCACCCTTTTGGACAGCTTCACCATATTTTGTTTCAGATGCTTCGAGTTTAGGGTGTTGTTCTCAGGTGGTTCCATTTCAGACCATTTTTGGTTTGTACAGATTAAACTTTTCCAGAGCAAACACACTAAAGAAATGTCTGGTGCTCCACAGGGTTCTGTCTTGGGTCCACTTTCGCTGTCATCGATCTCTTGTATTGGATTGATTTTTCCATTTGGAATCCCCTCTTAACCATGATGACAACAGGTCCGAACAGGTAAGGAGGCTAGGGGTCATATTTTTTTACCTGCTCGTCACGTTTCCATATCATTCCACCTCAGCTTTCCTTTTAAATCTCTTCATAAATGACATCTTTTTCAAAATGCAGCTGCAAACTCTTAAAAAACACCACATTAAGTTAAACTCATCTTCAATATCTTCTTTGGCTGTTGATTTCTGAACTCACTTCTTTGAGTGTGTGATTGTAGCATTCTATGATTCTACGCTTTTATCAGTTTTACGCTGTTTTCTGTTTCTGTTTAATTTCTTCCTCCTGCACATGTCTACATTTACTACCTCTTATCGTTTTTCTGTAAATGTATGACTAAAATTTATTATTATTGTTATTATTATTATTATTATTATGGTGTCGAGTCACGAACATTAGCAACCTGGGTTTGAAACCAGCACTGGATTTTACCTTCAAATAAAGATATAAACCCACAAAATACAACTTTACAGATGTGAATGTGAGCTCGCGGTCCACATTAGTTGCAAAGCAGAGCAGGCTGGACAAAAGGTCAGGAGGTTGCAGGGCCACAATCTTCCATCATTAAACACAACATTGATTCCTGTGGGAAATCTAGCCAATACTTAAACTGACATAAATGTTTTTAGAGTGTGGGTGGAAACTGACTACTCCAATGCCATCACATGAGGGAGATGCAGAATTAACTCAGATCCAGAATGCATTTAATTAGATAATCAAAAAAGAACACTCTCTTTGCTCCTCTTTATAGGGAAGAGAAAACGTGTGATGATGCTTTAATATCATTAAATCTAGATTTTGAAATGTTCATGTAAAAATAAACCACCTACCTGCGGCTTGTCCATTCCTGATGGCACAGCCTGAACTCGTCTGGGGCCTACGTCTTGGTCTGGACACAAAACATCAGCAATAAATCAGTCTGATTGCATGTTTGTAACATCTTGATGGTTGTTTGCAATGAGGAAGAGGAGAGAAGGAGCTTCTGCTGCCGCTCTTGGACCCAAGGGGCTCCCAGCCTTTAGCTCCACAGCTTCTTGACAGAGCTTTGACCTCAAGGGGTTTCCCCAAAAAATTATTCATTAAACTCCTTTTTAAGTCAGGGAAGAGGGATTCCATTTACGGATTAATAAATAGACAATTCAGGTCGGAGTGTTACTCATCGGATGTGGATGAGTCACAACAACTTTGGAAAAGTTATTTTGAGCATTAAATAAACCCTAAACAACTGCTAAAAGCAAGTAAAAATGTGATGAACACTTATAATACATGCAGGAAAGTTATGCAGTATAAATTAATTAACATGCTAGCTCTAAACAGTAAGTGCTTGAAAGGGTTTATGTTAAATAACTGCATTTGAAATCTCTGACCCAAACACAGATGCTTCTTAAATCACCATTAATCCTCATTAAACTGCTTACAGTATCTATGTGCATAATACTGAAGTCTCATGCTGTCTTTGCAGCAGAAAAAGATCTGCGTCTCATTAAGCCGTGTTTAACCACAGACAGATTACGCACACACGAACACACTCTGAAGCATGGGAACCGAACGTTCACTAGAACAAAGAGGGAAGAAAGATAAGACCTTAAAGAACAAAGAGCAAAGCTGCGAGACAGAGCGGGTCATTTTCAAAGGACTGATGAAAGAAAAGGAAACGAAGATACGGACGATACGGCATCTGATGCATCTACAAGTGCTTCATTTTCTGATCTCAGAACAGCCTGATTGGACGCTTCAGCTGCACAGAATGCACAATGAAACACAGTATAAATGCTGAGCTTCAAATGTTGAGACCACATCAGAATTCTTGCTACACTGAACAATAGGAAAAAGATTGGCAACTGTACCAAACAAAGCTTTCTGGTGTGCCACGAAACCTTTTCAACACTTTAAGTAATTTTCACTCTTGAGTAGATGAAATGTAAAACCAGAATTTGAGCTTTTCTTATACTAGTTCTTCACACTTTCACTGAAATAGTTATTTTTATTTACTATACAAAACCTTTCTGAATGTGTTACATTCATTAATAAAAAAACTATTGACAATTTTTAATGTTTGTAACGGCACAGTGGCGCAGTGGGTAGCACTGTGATCTTCCAGTAAGAAGGTTGCCGGTTCGAGGCTGGCCGGTAACCTTCCTGGAAGGAGCTTGCATGTACTCCCCATGATTAAGTGGGTTTAGCCCCCCCCACAATCCCAAAAACATGCGGTTAGATACATTGAATAATCTGAATTCTCCTTAGGTGTGAATGTGTGAGTGAATGTTGCCCTGCAATGGACTAGCAACATCAGCTCTCCTCCCTTATTTGGTACCATGTCGCAAAAGAAATCTTTAAAATCTTTTATTTCAGTATTTTTTATTATCGATTTTCTAGTTTGAAAAAATCTTTTAAATGACCGTATTATCTATATATCCCTAATTTAACCCACAAGCACCAAAATAAGTAAGAAACAGATATATGGACAGTTTAAAAAAAAAGTTTTTAACAGACAATACAAAACGTAATGCAGAGCTTGGTGTGCGAGAATTATCTTTCGCAATAAATCCATGTTGCTTATTGTCTGTTAAAAGCTTTTTCAAACTTTCCAAAGACATTCGTTTTTACTCCTTTTTCTAGCCTCTGGAGAATACAGGGTTTATATGTGAAAACGTAACAAAAACATAATTATTGCAGGGCGCAGCGGGTTCGAGTTCCCGAGCCGTATTATTTCCCATCCTACCCCTTTCTCTCCCTGTTTCACTTCCTGTCTCTCTCAATACTGTCCTTTCTGCGACCTGGTGCCAATTGATACACAATTGGTACCCAGGTCATTGGGATCACTGGTATAAATAGTTCCTCTTTGCTGGACATCCAACTAGCTGGAGACAAGGATCCATTTAAGAGGATGTAACTTTGATTAAGGTCTTTCCTTTATTTATATAAATGTTTTGTATATAAATGTTCAAATATTTGTATTTTTAAGGCTCAACTGCACCTAATCTGCAGGCATGCAAACGTACATTTTATTTTTCCTCACCTGTACAAGCTAATTGCTAACTGGTCTCTATATTTAACTTGTATTGGACATTCTCTGACTCCACTATCTTATTTACTGTGGTACATTTTCAATTATGATGAAGCTTTATATGAATTGAAACAACCTAGTTCCCTCATTGGACAAACCAAGAAATATGACATTTGATTGGGGGCCAATCATGCTTCCACCCGCCACCCTCTTTTGTAGAAAGAAAGGTAAACTTGAACCCATTACATTCATATATCTGTAAGTTTACTTATTTCCTGATCATCATCGTGGGACTTGATCCCTGGTAAACTCTTGCAATAAAGCAAGCTTAGGTGGAGCTCACCCAAATCAACATCCTAGGCAGACAAATCATCAAAAACTGAGATGTGGAAGGCGGGATCTGTGACCTACACTGCACCCAGCCTCCAGAGGGCGATTATGGTGCTTTTGACATCATTCAACAGAGCGAGTGGAACACACCCGACTTCATCTTATTTCCAAGTGTTTATCCAAAGTGTGCATATGTCAAACTAAAGAGTATTTGCTGACACTGATACAACTGCTCAAAAACAAAGGCTTGGATCATCCAGAATTCATCCTGGCTTCAAAGAGAACAGATGTGGATCGCCGATGAGACTGTCGACACATAGTAAGTGTCAGCAGCTCTGCAGGCTTTTATTAGAGTCTCGCTGACACTGAAATATGCCTTTTTCTGCTTTCTGAAGTCAACACAAATGAAGATACCACAGATACCGTGAGGCATTTTATGTGTGTAAATGCTCTAACTGAATAGAGTTGTACAATGGTATGATTTCACACTTACTGTTATGTAAACGTATTACAATACCACAAATAGCCAACTCCTTTAACGAAAGGCATATTTGGCATAAGCGTAGCAGTGCTTCGGGGTCATTAGAATAGAAATTTCATCTCACCTAGTGTGTCATGGTCGGTATGTTTGGGGCTTCCTCTCGCTCTCCGCTCAGTCCTCTTGTTTCCAGGACTTCCTCCTCCCGGGCTGCCATGACTTTTGCTGTAGCCATTGGTCAGTGTTGTAGTTGTGCTTGTGCCAGTTGTGCTGTTCTTGTAGCTGCTGGACAAGGGACTGGTCACCTGACCTACAGACGTGCGCTCCACCGGTGGTTTGAGCTTTTTGGGTGGTGGTTTACAGTATTCCTCATGACCCATGAATGTGGAGATGTTGTAGAGCGGAATGATTTCTAATATGATAAAGAGAAGATAATTATGAACCAATCAATGCAAACATAGTTTACGTACTGCTCACAAAATGCACTTTTCAATTAAAAGTCTCTTGGCCTTTGTGTTACTTAGCACACGATATTGTAAACATGTTGCTTACAGTTTTTAAATGATTCTAAAATGTCTTTGCTTCATTGCATTCTGATAAAACCAAGAGCTTTAAACAAATGAATATGGTGATTCTAGTCATTTCTGAAGCTTCTTTAAGTTGATTTTTTTTTTTAATTCATTATTTACTATAGACATTTTCCTCTCTGAAGGGGCACGGTGGCGCAGTGGGTAGCACTGAGGCCTTCCAGTTAGAAGGTTACCGGTTGGATGCTCGCTGGTGACCTTCCTGAAAGGAGTTTGCATGTTCTAACCGTGCTTGCGTGGGTTTCCTCCGGGTACTTTGGATTCCCCAACAACCCCAAAAACATGCAGTTAGGTTATCTAAATTCCCCTTAGGTGGGAGGTCTGTGAGTGATCGTGTGTGTTTCCCTATGATGGACTGGCGACCTGTCCAGGGTGTACCCCTGTCTCTTGCTCAATGTTCACCTGAGTCAGGCACCAGCAGACTTCTATGACTCCAAAAGGGAATAAGAGGGCAGGAGAATGAAAGAATGAAATTAATGCGCAAAACTGAAATATTGCATTATATACGCAGTGCCACTGCGCTGTATGGCGCCACCATTTTTCTCTCTATACCATTATAAAATAGTATTTACTCAAAGATCGTATTAACTTATTCAAAGGACAAAACAAATCTTCTTTCATATTAGATGTTCTGAGTTCACAGTGCTGCCCTCTAGTGGAAAGATAATAAACTGTTATAAACTAAACCAAATATATTATATTTATACTATATTATTATATAGATGCATCGATATATTGATTAAATATTTATAAAAGCAGCATATATCTGCTTTTTCTATTTGAAAATATAATAAACCAAATGAGACTCTGGCGTTCCTAACTTTACAGTGATTTTTTTTTTTTTTTTTTTTTTTACTCACAGTTTAAATTTAGAAAATTATTTTGAAAATACATGAATATCATGAGATCAAATGTCTTTACTCCTTGACATGCCAGAAAATTCTGGATAATTTATGAATTCTATCATTTTAAAAAAACGAACTATGATGGTGTAAATGTTCGTTTTTACAATGACGCAGAACAGCTACTTCTTACATTATGAAAATACAGTACAACACTGTAAGAAATAATAAAAATGTTGCTGAAACTATGAGAAACCTTCAGTCAAGCGTGTCTAAACACTTTCCTGGTACTGTTCTGTATGTCGGGACTGGTTGTGTTTTCATAACTCTGTGAGGTATTTCACTTTCATCTTCTGCTTTTTTAGGACACTGTTATGTTTCAACACAAAGGCACAGCTGCCCATCCTCGCTAAAGTATGTTTAGCTCAGTAAGACCTAAACTCTGAAGCTTTACCTTCCGGGTAAATGAGTGGCAGTCTATGTTGATAGAACTGGTGCGCTGGCACGTCCCCGGGGCTGACCGGAGGATAGTAGGACGTGTGTGAGGCTGGAATAAAGTGAGGGTGCGTCAGGTATGGAGGATGAATGTGGTGACTCGGGGATATCGCCGGGGAGTAACTGGGAGGGTAGCATTCAGAATGAGGTGTTACCACAACTCTCCGAACCCCTGTGTTGTCCTCAAGAACCTGAAACACAAAGAAATGCAGAAATCAGGCCAAACAGCTTTCAGACAACACAGACATGCTCTGGATCCCAAGTGCCAGCAGTTACGAGGCAACCACAGGCGTTCAGTGCCACTTTCAACAAAGGGAAGGAATGCAAAAGTAAACATGGCGTTCTAATGGAATGGGTATCAAATGCATTCCAGGGTAGGAATGTGTGCATGGAAAATGAAGATCTTGTTTGTTTTCTGTGAGAGAAATCAACTTAGTGAACTCCTTACAGAGTCATAAAAGCCAGGAATTGTTTGAGATATTAATGTACATAAATTGTTTTTCTATTAGAGCTAATGACCATGGCAGTGATCTTGATTGATTACATCACGGAGCAGAATAATGGGATTGAATGTGTAAAAAAAGAGATGTTCTCTGATAGGCTCAGAGCGCAATGCTAGAAATGACCACAACAATATTATATCTGTTGATCCATTTTCAGGTAAAACACTGATGAACAATGAACAAATTCAAAGGTGTAATGGTCTTGAATGTGGAACTATTGTTTATTAATGTGTGTACACAACTCTCCTAAAAATAATTACTCTCCATCAAATGGTATTTTGTTCATAACTAAAATCTGTTAATGCCTTCTAAAATGATCACGTCTGAAAATGATAATAGCTGAATTTCCATTCACTTATTCGCAATTTGGAATATTGCAAAAAAAGCCCTGTATGAAAACTGAGTAGGATAAACTTTTTTTTAAAACAAAAAAGTGCATAAATTATGAGTGGCATTTAATGATTAAATACGCGTGTAGCAAGTTTATACAGCGCAATGGCAATGTGTTGATATTTAATGCAATATTCCAGTTTTGCACATTCATTTAATTAACATCTTTGGATGGAAGCATGGCTAGTGACGTCAGAAGTTTGTAGGACCCCGCCTGCTCATTACATTAACCCATCAATCATTTGTCATCAGCTTCTAGTTTCATCTTATGAATAGTAATCCTGTGTCATTTAGTACGTGATCAGCCATGGCTTGGTGGTATCCCCGGTGCTATCCTTGGGTCTAAATAAGTGTGATCAAGCCCCAACCCCATCAATTGAACCATTGAGGACACAGTGGACATGTGTATTCATGAAGGAAATACCTGGTGCCCAACTAAAAGTGTGTTCATTTGCTCTGATCACTTCACTGCAAACTGCTGTGTACTGGAGTTTAGTTTGTAAAAACTGTTCATTATCCAGTCTGCTCCCGAAAATGTGAGTGCATTGCTTTTATAAACATCTATAAAACATCTACTGCACCCTGTAAAAACAATGATGGCTGAAAATGTCTCTGACACATCGGACAGAGAGGCCATTTTGTTTGTTATCTTAGTTTCCAATAGGAGTCAAGTTTCCTTTTTAAACACGAATTATTAATTTGTACAACTTTACAAAGTTCAACTTGACAAAAGCATATATTATCCTACTAGTTTACCACACAGTTTGCATGTTTGTAGGTCAGAAGGTAATTTTAAACTCTTGAGCTCCTGCAATGTGTCCAAAAACAAAGTAATTAACAATATCAAGATACATGAGCAGAAATCTTTTTTCCTTTTTTTTTACAATTTAGCCAAATGATGTGTAATATTTACCTTTGTCAATTGATTTAAAAATTACAAAATACACAACTATCGCTGGTAAAAAAAGATTACCAAAACCTATAGTCATTTGGTTAGTTTTCGTTTCTCTCAGTACGAGTTGCTCTGTTAAACTAGTAACCTTGGCACAGCTGGCGTCACCCCGCATATATGGCGGATGTGATGATGTCACTCCTCATGCGCTATTGTGTGTAGATTAGGGATGCAACGGTACAGAAAACTCACGGTCCGTTTTGTACCACAATTTGCAGTTCAGGTTGGCTGTGTGGTATCCTTGAGTCTAAAGAACTGTGATCAAGTACTTCCATCAACTGAACCATTGAGGGCACAGTGGACGTGTATTTATGAACAAAATCCACTGCCACCTGCTCTCGTCCAATCGAAACATGGGTACATGTGCTTGGATCATTTAACCGAGTATAATGCACGATTTGCAAAGAAGTTGGATCTTTGCCGACTGTTTGCGTTTCAGTCTTAGCTCTAGAACATGTGAGTGCATTCATTTTTACAGAGTATTTTTCAGTATCGTTCATATCTCTAGAATCAGCAGAGAGAGCCCAATAGATATCTTGAAGAGAAACACCAAAATTGAGCATTTTGACCAGAGGGCATTTTGGTGAGAACTTTGTTAAAAATAATACCACTGAAAAATATAACTGTAGTTTGTTACAGATCTATTATATATTAAAAAAATGTAAAAAAAAAATAAATAAATAAAAAAATCACAAAAATCATCTGACCTTGTGAAAAATGTCTGGATTGGCAGGGTTTTCTGAGAAAGTTCAAGCAGTGAGCTGTTGAAAAACACTGCATGTACCATCGAGCCCATTCTATTTATCAAAATGATATGTGTTGTGAGATTTATGTGACAAGTGGTGAGTTACTAGACATTTTATAGCCATACAGCAGGAACATCCGCACAGACAGACAGCAAAGTTCACAACAATCACGGCAAAGAAAAAGATCCACCCCAAATGAGCATTGAACACATATAAAATATATAAATATAAATATATAATAATGTAGACCCCAGTGACCCCAAAAACAGGAATAAGCTGGCTGGAAACTGAATGAATGAATGAATAATAATGTATGCTGTATACGTAGTTACCTCACATGAGGTCTGCGTATAGGGATAACTGAGACCGCTTGCAAAATAGAAAAAAAAAGATAATTTGGAAAAATTACAAGGACACATCAAGCCAGGGATAACAATACTTAATTTTGATGGACATTAGATAAAAAGTTCCCATCTTTGGGGGAAACGAATGACCTACAAAACATGAGCTGGCTCTGCCTTTCACATAGGGGTGGACTGAGCTAATGAATCATATTTACTCAAGTGACCTTTGTGTCATTTTAACCCCCTCTGATTCATTACACCCACAAATCAAACTCTTGTTCTTGCCCTCTGTGCAAGCGCTTTCTAACCTTTCCATTGAAATGTCACCACTCCTGACCTTTTGTAAACCTTCTCCTGACACAGATCAGTAAATACAAACTAATAGGAATTTTGGTGGAAGTCCCTTTGGCCAAAAAATACACACAATCTGTTTCCCAGAAAGGGACGTTCATCTTCATTGTGAGAGGGTTTGGCTACCCTGACCCATTCCTTTTGGTTACCTGGGAGACATAGCCCGGAGGAACGTGGATTGGTGGAATGGAGCCGTTTGGTGACATCATGGGAACTTCAGCAGGGCCTAAGGCAGAAAAAAAAGAAAAGAAGCAGTCAATCAAAAGAGCAGCACAAAGCTGACTCCGCCCATTCATTCCATCACGTAATGCAAGACTAAGCAAAGAAAATTCCAGAGGCTATGAGAAAACAGAAGAAAAACTGGAAAGCATCCTAGAAACTACATTAACATAACCATTACAGTGTCACAAAAGCATTGAAAGAAACCTGTCTTTATAAAAGTTAAATTCTCACCTGCATTCAGTAAACACAACTGAGGGATAAACTACAGTATCCAAATCAGCAAATATAATATAATTGTGGCAATGCTTTATGGTGTGCAACCAAACAATTATGAATTTATGAAACTGCAGATCAAGGCATTTTCAGGACGAGCAATACCTAGTTTTTGTAACATCAGGGTTCAAAGACATTTCTATTACCTAAAACCATTCACATTTAAATTTCTGAAATGTTTACATAACATTTTACATAAATAAATGGCATTACACTGAGCAGAGGAAATATTGTGACAACAGTAAAGTGAACTATAATTTCTGGATATAGTGTTGGATCAGTATCAAGGTCAAGACCCTAGCAGTCAAATCTAAGTGTGAGTTTGATTCCAAAGTTGGACTTAAGTCTATGTTGGAGTCAGGTCTAAAACTCTGCCAATAAAACCCTTAACAGGCTCCATTGCTACAGTAATTCCATTTCATTTCATTCATTCATTTTCATTCCCGCTTATTCCCTTTCGGGGTCACGGGGGTCTGCCGGTGCCTATCTCCTCATTGGGCGAGGTACACCCTGGACAGTTCGCCAGTCCATCACAGGGCAACATTCACACACACATGCACACCTAAGGGGAATATAGATTATTCAATTAACCTAACCGCATGTTTTTGGGGATTGTGGGGGAAACCGGAGTACCCGGAGGAAACCCACGCAAGCACAGAGAGAACATGCAAACTCCTTCCAGGAAGGTCACCGGCGAGGCTCGAACCGATAACCATCTACCTGGAAGGCCACAGTGCTGCCCACTGCGCCACTGTGCTGCTTCCTCCGGATCGGAACCGTGCTGTTGCCGTACACACGGGTCTCCGCTACCGGCTCGAACGGTGTCGAGCTTTCACGGCCCGCTAATTCCATTTCAAACTTAATCAATATAATCATCAATAATATTTGCAAATTCAGAGATTTTTTACAAACTATTATGGTGTCCAAGATCATTATGCATTTCTACAAGATTTCATCCAATTATAGTTCGTCTTCTCATACTTCAAACATGAAATGTTGAACAGATATTCTGCATCTGCATTAGTCAGCATTCTTTTTAAAAAGGAAAGCATAGGAAATGCATCTTATCTGCAGGACTTGGTCCGTTCTCAAAATAATAGATGTCGACTCAAAAGAAGACTCACAAATCATGTTTATGTTTGTTCTAGGAGGAATTATTAAATGGAAAATAACACTTCAAACCATATCATTTAAGGTTACTTGTAATTAACTAAAATGTCAACTTTTGTCAAATTTTTACAAATGCAATAAAACCAATTTTTTTAATGTCAACAGCTAACTTACCATACTACAGCTAACTTACCTAAAAGGGTTACCATGCCCTTTGCACTGAATTGTATTGAAACGGGAAATGAAAAGTATTGTAAAACACAGCTATGCACTAAACAAGGTCTTAATGCTTTTCAGAAAACCTGTGAGCATTTTACGAGGCATGCACAGTCCTGTTGCATGAAGGAAAGGCGTGCTACTGCCTGTCAGTGACCTGCTGTAAATGCACACAGTTTGTGAGATGTTATTCATTCATTATTGTCACTATATGACTTTATTTATTTATCTATTCATTTTTAATGGATTTTTTATGTTTTAAAAAACATGGACTCAACAGCAAGCATCCACAATGTCCAGGTAGTAGCATAAGAGCAAAGTTAGAGTCAATTCTCATGTTAGAAGGTTGAGTACCACAACTCTATTCATTTCCTTGGGTTTGCCATGCCTAGATATTGCTTTGTTCAATACCATACAAACACTGTAAAATGGTCTGACAAAAGAAAAGTAGAGTAAGCAGAGTAAGAGTAGATTGACCAAACTGGTTACAACCCAATTTGATCAGATACTGTAAGCACTCTTTAAAACAAAGTTCTGTACAAAAAATCCACCTCTTAGCACAACTGAACACAATAACTGAACATGCAACAACTTGCATAGGAGCCATCAGAAAAGACTGCAAGACTGCTCGATTTCAGTACAAAATCGGCAGAATTTAGCAGAAATTATATACATGTGAAGATTATCTTTGAAGCTTTACCAAGTGTGAAGATGTCTATGTTGAGGTTTTACCAATAGTGGTTATGGAGTAGCCAACAAATTAGCATGATTTATATAAAACTGACTTAGATTTTTATCCAACCAACCTATTGAACTCCATTTGTTGTTGTGGAATTGGCCAAAACAAATAGTCTTAGGCATTGTTTATGGCCGTCAACCCAGCAGAAATAGAGCCATCAGGTCTGCCTGGTGCACCACAGGAAGAAACGGCCACTGCCGGCACACAAGCCTTCACTGTTATGACTCTCATGGGGCACCAATGAATGAAACCCCCAGCCACCCACCGCATGGACTGTTTTTGTCAGAATATAAAGCCCAGAGATGCATCTCAAAGTGAGGACCCTCATCCAGGGCTCATGTATCAGAGCTCCAGCAGATGTTTTAGACATCCATCGTGGCCTAACAGGCTCCCGTGCAGTAAATCAGCACAGATCACCCTGATGAATTTTACAGTTTCTCCACTCATCAGTCAATAGCCGAACCAGTATCTCTCCGGCGGCTCTCAGGTTTGAATAAGACCCTGTCTGTGCTTGCATTGAAGGGGCTTCACATGAGTTTTTCTGCAGACAGGATGGGGGAGGGGTGTGTGTACACACCAATTTCTGTGGGTTGTTTCACCGGGACGTGAGTGTATGTGCCAGCCGACTTAAAATAACCTTTTCACATGGCGACGTGTACAGAGCACAACAAAATCTATTCAGATTGTGCTGTGTGCGTTTGGAAAGAGTCTCGTGCAGGTACGGACCCCCCCACCCCCCACACCCATGTGAAAGTGGAGGCACTGGAATTGAGGTTTGGAGTGGGGTGATAACTGAGTGACAGGATTGTATCACAGGCCTTTAATATGAAGGGCCCTTTCATCCTTGACCCACAAAGAGAGAGAGAGAGAGAGAGAGAGAGAGAGAGAGAGAGAGAGAGAGAGAGAGAGAGAGAGAGAGCTTGAGAAAAAAAGCAAAGAGAAAAGAGAACAAAACACATGCATTCCTGTACTTCAAATGAAGGAGCTGAAGGGATGGATGGTGTGGAGGGGAAGTTGTTTTCCCCAAAATACACAACAAGGACAAGAATTATTTGTTACGTCTGTTTTTATGTGACTGCATATTAAGTGTAATGTTCATTTAAAATTTAACTTGTCCATCTATTGGTTTTATATTGCAATGTAAGCTGTATTTTGTTGATCATTTTGAATGGAAATAATTCAGTTCTAATTCCCTAGATTCAATGGCCTATGCTAAGCTATGCTAAAAGAACCTAGAAATAGATTCCAAGCTCGTAAAACTTTAACAATTATCTTATTTCCAAAATAAATGGTCATCTGACAACAGTGTAATTAGAATAATGTACTTTTTAAAAGGAAATAACATACAATAAGCAAAATTTAGAAATCTATCAATGCTTTTGGTGAATACAAATATTTTGATGAATAAGACACCCACATGTAACATTAAAAATAAAAAAGGTTCATATTTTAAAATAACAAAAATATACTAAAAATAAATGAAATTTGCTTTTAATACATTTTTCATACTTGTATTAAATTTTAAGGGTTTCTGCTATAATGGTAGATGTACCACAAAATAATTGGTGGGTTTGTCATGGCGTATGAGGGCAGGACTTGTTGGAGTTTTACTAAATGAGAACATTACAACGAATACAAAACAAATAAAATAAAACACTAAACATGGAAGTAATCTATAAACTTTTTTATTAACAAAGGTTAGGAGGAGCATGTCTTATGACAACGAGTGGATCCTACTTAACCACATTGAATAAAATGTGCGGAGGAGGGGGGTCTTGGGCATACCATACATTCCAAGTGCGCTGCAATCCTAGGTAAAATTGTATGTAAAAGTGATCCTCTGAATCAGTCAGAGTTTAATATAATTGTACAAATCAATGCTGTTATTGTATGTTCGGTGGAGATGTGAAGTGGGCACAGATGTAAGGGGATAGCTGGACACTTTCAGTGCCTCCAGTATCATTAGAGTTGAGACAGACAGAACTGCAGAGGCAATGCTTAATTTGTCGGTCCTGGTGAACCATGAGGGTGCTGTTCCAGCAATGTCAATCGGAGAAAAATGCCCTGGATTGGGAATTTTTTCACCACTTTGCACAATGTCATGATTCCAACCATTTTTGGAAACATGGTTCCAGAGAAAGTTTCAGGATTTAAGTTTTTTTGGTGCCTTTTAAAGGTTAAAAGTCAGTCTTGTAACATCCTGAACTTTTTTTTTTAAATAAATGCTCTCATGAAATTACTTACATTTTTGCTTATTTTAAGAATAAAAGGATCTTGGAACCGCATGTAAATTTTCTGGTTAACTACATTGATTTAGGGAATTTTAGGACATTTGTTCGTTTTTAAGAAAAGAATAACCTTTTCAGGTTTTTGAATGGAAGTTGGGCTTAATATTATATGTGTTGATGATAATAATCACAAATATCTAATGTTAAAAATACACAATGTAATAGACTCTGAAATCCCTTGTTCGTATTTGAATATTGTAGGTGTAGGTGAGCAGTGGTGTGTGGCTTGATTTTGGTCATAATAAAGCATTTCAGAGTCAAGTTATTGAACATTTTCAGGTCAAAACATATTTTGGGTTTGGCATTTTGCAGAAGGCCCCTAAGCGACCCTGTCTCGGTTGGCTGCACATACACAGCAATAAACAGTGATACCTCGAGATACAAAATTAACCCACTCCAGGGCGGTCTTCGTGTCCAAATTTTTTGTATCTCGAAGCAAGTTTTACATATAAAATGTCTAATCCATGCAATAGCTCTCAGAAACATCAGAAGAAGTTAATAAAAAAAGGAAAACCAGAGAAAAATCAAGTAACTTTCTTCAATCCTTAAATTTACACATTATTAATGTAATAAATGATAATAATTCAATGAAAACAGAAAAAATATTATGTACACGAATGTGAAACTTTGTGATTGAGGCGATGTGGTGAAGTATTGGAGGAGGTGATGGCGGTGGAGAACCAAGAGCATGCATGGACAGTAGCGGAAGCGTGTGTGAAGGAATTGAATGAACGTTCCTGAGAAAGCGTCATGGGTATGATCTGTGCTTTATCAAAAGTTAGAGTAAAGGTGTCCTAAAAGAAATAACTTAACGTTTACGAAGTGGAAACTGCTGTTCAGAAACGAAAGCTAAGAGTGAGACACCGTTGTTTCACACGGGGGTTTCTCCTCTAACTTTCGCTACAGAACAATACATTCCACTTTTTCAATGTCATTTCTTTAGGAGACCTTGACTCTAACTTTTGTTATAGCACGTTATTGATAAAGCGCATAGAAGAGAACTGTACCTTGGAATTTCTTTTGTATCCTGAATCACAATATTTTTCCAGAGACTCTTTGTTTCTTGGATTTTTCGTAATGTGAAGCATTCATATCTCGAGGTACCTCTGTATTTCAGAGAATGTGGAGGAAGAAATATTTTTACAAAAATAGCATTTCAGTTGGTCAGTTACGCAACACCGATTAAATATTTGTCTATTAAAAGCATTTGGGTGTGTGAATCTGCAGCCAAGTTTAATAAACTCTGCTCTGCTGTGGCAGCCCAGATGATCTTCAGAATCAATGACTGTTGCCTTTTTGGTGTCCAGCTAACCAACTGGGTGACTAAAAACATAACATTGACATTTTACCAGATTGCTAGCTTGAGTGTTGTTTTTTTAATTATTGAATCATTCATGCTGCTGCTGTGTTGCATCATCATGTGACATTAATCAACCCCCCCTCTCTCTTATCTAACTTTTTTCTGATTAAAATCCATCAGAAATGGACAACCAAGCGTCGATTCAAATAGAAATTAAATGTTTACAAAACATTGCAAAAATTGGACATTACATACAGCTTATTGACAGATTTTGATTGACACAAGGTCCCAGATCCAATCAAATAGGTCCTGGTCCCAACCTGCGAGGTGCACAAATTAAGCACTGCACAAATCACACCCACTTTGACCCTGTTATCTCTCCTAAAATATGTGTCTCTCGAATACTTCCCTTTCATTTCACACACTTTCTCTGAATAAACATATTGATGCTCCTTTATAATCATTTGTCAACAAAAGTATGAATACACATCATACACCTCCTGGTGTCCACAAAATGATACAATGATTTACTCCTCCATCATTTCATCTGTTTTCTGGCCACTACTAAAGTGAGCTGCAGATTCGTTAACACAGCATGAAATATTTACAAAGGATCAGATTTATTAGGCACCTGACATGCTCAATTTGCATGAAAAGACATTTGTGCTGCTTCATTTGCAGAAACACATCTTTTAATAATTTCTAAATCACCCACAAGTAACATTTCATTTGGGTTTCTCGCAAACAAACTATTCCCTTGCAACAAAAACAACAACAGACAGTAGCACTACTAAAGCATATTAATGACTTGAAAAACATATAAATATGACTAAATGTTGGTAATGTTATTATGACCGGTAAGTAATAGGACCGTGATGGAAGGCTTTTAGTGGCAACCTTCAAATAATGCCAAGAAATTTTGTGTTCCTGGAGGCATGGCTCTCATCGTTCAAAAATCCTTAAAGTACAGCCAATATTAACTGTAATAGTCAGATCAGAGTGAGCGAGACAGAGGTGGATGCCTCTGGGAAATGGGGGGTCCATCTGCTTGAAAGTCAAGCTTCTTCAGCAGAACAAACCCTTCTTTGTACTCCAGAGAGCAGCTCATACCCACAATGCAAGACCTGATGGGTTCTTGAGAATGTCCACTCAGTACACCACCAAAACTCATGCGTGTGTGTATTTAAAACCAGTTTCCAGATAAAGGGTTTCGGTTTCATTCTTTTTCCAGAAGTAGTGATTGACAACGCAAGCATATGCTTATACATACACAAAATGAAGGTTCAGCGTTCCACAAACTATCAATTCCCAAGTAAGATCCACTAGTTCCCTTTGGTGGGCCAGCTTGGCCAGACAAGCAGACGACAGGCAGAAAAGAGCAAAAGAAAGGGATGTTTCTGGAAGGAATGTGTTGCATCAATATGAGGACCACTGGGCAGAGAGAGGAAGTGCTTTTTTTTCTGCAAGCCTTCTGCAAGCGATCTGATGTGCTTTTCACAAAGGATGATGAGTGTGAATTTTCAAACAAAGAAGGAAACAATTGTTTCTCCTCACCATCAGCAAATGTAGGGGAGACTGAGCATTTATCTCTAACCTGAAAGATTTTTAATCAATGTACTCTATATAATACTTTATTAGGGGTGTAACGGTACGCTAAAATCGTATTCGGTTCGGTACAGTGTCTTGGAGAGTTCGGTTCGGTTCATTCGGTTCGGTACAAAACAATAAGAACTTACATATTCTTTATTTTAAAAAGCTGCCAATACACAATAGAATTCTTGCATAAAATAAATAAAAGTGACACATTTGGGTGATATTTTAAATAAATTGCACTCTTTATAAAGAAAAGCACATTTTTTTAAATAAAAAATGAAATACTGCAACTAGTTAGGATAGATAGGATAGATTAACCTATCCACATTTTCTGAAGAGAGCATAGATCTGGTTGCAGTGACTACCTCCAGCAGTAAAAAATGTTAGATGTGTTGCCTGCCCGATCTCCGTGGAACAATGTCGGCATACAACTTTAAATTCATCCACTCATCTATCCCCGTTATGTATTTTAACAGAGAAGCCAAAGTGTTCCCAAACAGGAGAGTGTAGTGAGGTGAGAGGGTCTTCAAGCGCTGGCTTCTCTTTCGCTGTGTCCATTTCTCACAGCTACTCGTGCAGCGCTACTGTGTTTCACTCAATAGCGTCCGTGCGGAACTTGCTTAATATCGCGCTAATAATACATTTATATAATTTAATAAAAATACCGAATACCAAAACGGTACGCAAGTGTACCGAACCGAACAGGCCGTACCGAAACGGTTCAATACATACCCGTGAACCGTTACACCCCTATACTTTATATTATACATTTTTGTAAACTCGAGGTTGGTGAACTCTGTTAAACACTGTTAAAAATCCAACAGTAGAGCTTTGCTTTCCTCCTAGAATTTCCACAAGCTCCAAAAACCGGTTGAGGTGAACAGCAGTCCCAAATATTTGCCATCAAATGTTTATGTTCGCATTCATGAAAGTTATGGAAATATTATTGGCAGTCTGCCTTGAGACCCCACTCTTATGAAACATGCTCTGTTGAACCAAATACAAAACGTCTCACATTTGAAGATCTAAATGCAAAGTGCAGGCTCAGATTAGGAAACCTTGAATAGTATATTTATAACTAATTATTAATACAATTTAAATTGAGATTTGCACATCCATGTTGTTATCGACTTTACTTTTTTGACTACTGCACATTAGTTGGAACAGAAAGAGGCCATCTACCCACTGTTTATAACATGACCGGCTACTTCCTCTACTACTTGTAAATGTGTGACGGTGCTTGAATACGGATCAGGAATTACGGAATTACGGAAACTAAATCCCACACTGATCCGAATTGAGATTCACACAAATCTTCGGATGGCTTCTCAGCAGTGTGCTTTTCAAGGAAAGGAAATGTTGATGCAACTGAAGATGGCGTTTGCGGTACAACAGATGCGCTCAGGGCCACACAGGGAAACAATAAAGAAAAACCAAAGAACACAGAAAAATCCCGGATGTTGAGATTTTATTCTGTTAGGGGCTGATCACAGGGAGCTATTTGACAAAAATGTGGAGAGAAAAAAATTATTTCTTGTTTCCTGTACGAAGTCGCTCTGCAAATGTGGGATGAGAACCCCTGACCAGCTCTTTTACATCCTACTCATGTCATCAAAAGAGCCACCTATCATTGGTTGTTCTCCTTGCAAAAAACGGATCCAATATGGCAGGGCGAAACTCTTTTTTTGATGATACCACTCTTTCAGTCAGATGAGTGATGTCCAGCTGGCATCCATGGTTTTCGATTGAGGTGTGTTGTTGCATGAAACTTCAATTTCGATTGAGGCCTTTAGGAGTGGAAAAACTGTGTGTGTGAAAAGTTCTTAAAGCAAGTCCTTAAAGTTATTTTCACTGGAGCGAAGTGGTTAAGTCATGAAAAACAATCCTATCAAATGACACTACTGCTCCAGAGCTTAGTTGTGGCCTGCTTCAGACCAATGAATCAGGAACTTTGTATTACACTTGGTGATGTATGGCTTTGATGCATTTGCTTGGCAATGGAAAACCCTACCATGATGTTCCCAACTCCTAGGTCTTAAAATAATCTGGAAGCCACATGATATCTAGAGGTCTGTAGAAAGCTGGTGATCTCTGGGCATGATATGCCTCAGCATTCACTGACCCCAGTCTGATATTTTACAATGCCTACCACATTGTCGTTCTGAAACTAATATTATAAGTAACACAAATGAAGGAGGTTGTACCTCGGTTGTACTGATGCACCATGTAGATCCTGTACATCATCGGGCCATTAAAGAAAGAAGTGCAGTAAATGGAATACGCCTTTGAGCCCTTTGCTATGGGACACTCTGATGTTGATTCGACCCAACCAAACACAAAGCCCACCTTTCAACACAAATGCAAATTGGCCCAAAATCTGCATCATTCCAACCTGGAGTCAGTCTGGAGATGCAGAGAGTCCCGGGAACCCTGTGCCCTGTGGATAAGTAACGCTTGGCTGTGAATTCCCAGCATGCTTGAGCTGGGAGGGTGTAGGCTTTCAGGATGTGCAATAAAAGCTTTCGGCGGTGCTCAGTGAGCTCCAGCAAGGAAAACGTTGTGCAAACAGCCCTCCAGGAACAGCAGACGACTTTTGTGATGACCTGAATTACTCCCAGTGCCATTGAGAAAAGCTCATTGAGAGAAGCAGACCAGGGTGCCGCTATCATGCCAGGCCATCTCTGCTGTTTTGAGGCATTGTTTTCATTTCCAGGCTTCCCATCCTGAGTGAACAGGGTGAGAACTTCTCCCTCTCTCCACCCAACATCCTCAATGCACAATGAAGAGCAGCTTCTGATGGTCAGCCAATGCAGTAAAAGCATGAATATTAAAGTTTGTGGTGGATAAATATTCATAATTATTAGGAATACACTTCTACAAATTTTTAAAGATCTTCTTTTGCTTTTTTTAAATTTTGTTTGAGTTTTGCACTTAGTACTAAAGTACTAAACCGTTTTTATTCATGTTTGCAGACATACACTGGACACATCAAATCAAAAGTTAAAAATCTAATTTAAAGCAAAAATACAAAAGTATTACTCAAAAGTGTGGACGGTTAAAAGAGAAAAGCTTCCAGAGAGACAGTGGTTGAGCGGATGAGACTCTTGTGTTGGGTGACTCAAGAGTGAAGGGGAAGGAAGAAGAGGAGCTGACCTTCTTAGCTGCTCCTCCACAACCCTGCACTCCCAATCTGCTCATTCCTGAAGCACAGTGTGTTCAAGCTTTACTTCTGCGACGCTGGAGTTTCAAATCATTGCAAGTCTGTCAATGGTGTTGAGTTGAGTTGATATAGAGTCTCATTTGACCTCAAAAGCAGCCATCTGAGGTCTTTCTAAAAACAACATTTATGCTTGTTTTTATAGCATCCTTATTTTACCATCCCGTGTGTAATGATGCAGGATTTTTGAATGCACATACGTTTTTATACTAATAAAACATTGGTAATACTGAAATCATAAAAAAACATGAATATGAATATAGCATTTCTTAATTTCTATAAGTATAATATAATGTACCTGTTTTTAGTTTAAATATTTATTTTAGGTTATTGGTGTTAAGGTTACAGTACATTGTGTATTATTTTGCTACTACAGGGAAAATTTAAAATACAAACAAGCACCAGAGTTAACATCACCAACGTGATTTTTTTAAATGAGTCAACTAATGATAGAAAAAAGACAAAACACAGTTGTATTATTTAAAAATGTAAAAACACAAAAGCACAGCAAAGTAAATATGCAGTTTTTTATATAGTGTTTTCTTTATCTGAGCAACAAGTACTTTATATCAGAAATCACAGTTTTCAGACGTTTCAGCCATGCTGAATGTAAATAATTTAAGAAAACAAAGTGAGTTACTGTAGAAATTCAAAGAAGGAAAATACTGAGAACAGAGACTTCCATGGAAGACCTGCTCTGACACGTTCACTAAAATCAGGAAGGTGCTTCCTTTGCTCAGGAGACATAGAGAGAGAGAGAGAGAGAGAGAGAGAGAGAGAGAGAGAGAGAGAGAGGGATAGATGGAGGTTATGCAAATAAGAAAAAAAACTACAAAACGGAGCAAGATTTGAAACCAAAATGTTACTATTCATTTTAGAATTTTCGTTATACACCAAAATAAGCCAAAACGTTCAATGACTGATTTTCTTTAATGGGATTCAAACTTTTCTGAAGAATATCTTGGCAGCTGTTAGTACAATAATTGAATTGAAGATATAATCACTGTAGCAGAAGCTGAGATTGTTACAATCATTGTCCTGAGCACTTGGACTGTGATTAGGTTAGTATAGCATTCAAAGGTTATGTAGTTCAACAATGTGCACACATTCATCGAGCAGGAGGGCAGAGCAAACAGTGCCCAGGCGCTGGCATGTACCGGATGTGCCTATCTGCTGGGCTTGGTTTTATGCCTGCCCTTGTTTTCCTGGAAACTAAAACTACAGTTAGCAAACCACTGCTCCATGAAGACTCGAAGGGAGTCAGCTGCATAACACAGTGCTGAATGAAACTAGCAGGTCAGCATAAGAGAAAAGAGGAAGACCAAAGTGTGAAAGTTCCGCTGGGGGATGTTTTAGAGAATGCAGTGGTGGTTTGTTTAAAAAAAAAGAAGAAAGAAAGAAAGAAAGGGAATTAAGACATAAAAGCATTGACTTTCTCCATTATATGAACACATTACTAGCTTTTAACATTTGTTTTGTAGACCAGCCTACCAGTTTAAATACAATTTAATTGGAGATTCTTCTGAAGGCTTCCAAACTATGTGGAATTATGTAATAAAATAAAACCAACGTTAAATCCAAATATATTTTATGTTTTAGATTCCTCAAAGCAGCCAACCTTTTTTTTGGTACACACCCTTGACACCATTAATGGTTTTCACTTTACTTGTGCCTTGTAAGGGTTCGGTTGTGGAATCGGTTGTCAGATATCAGGTTGGTACACAGCTGAAAGCCCTATTTGACAAAAATGTGAATATTAACATTTACTTTTATTGTAGCTCTGAATGGTAGAAACTCCTCTTAAAACATAGATGTAATTTGAGAAAACATTTGAAACCATTACAAATTTGCTTGTGACAGACTAAAGTTTTATGTACAAAAGGGCCAAATGTTAATTTCTGTCTGTGTGAGCAATGACCTTTACATTTTAAAGAAGTGCTAGTCATGGTCATGCACTTTGAGCAACACAAAAAAAACACTGGTTCATCTAAAGAGGGATTTAATTTCAGTAAAAAAATGCATATTAAAAAAAAAACTTTTCTCCTGGAATAGCACCACCAATGATTCACGTGCAATAAACCCTGGAATTTCTGCATGGAAAACAAACAGAGTCGCAAACACTGATTCCAAGCTTGTTTTTTGGTCTCTAGAGCAATGAAGGCACAACCTCTGAGCTATAAACTTTCCTCTGATAGCCTTCAAAAAAGTACAAGCAGGCTTCCAACAGATTTAGAAAAGACTGGCATATTCCCAATCATGAACAAACACACATTTGGAGCATGCCATACAGGACACGAGTGACACAACGCTGGCCTTTTCCTCAGACCTCTGACTCTCTCTCTCTTTGCTCTGTTCCACGATGCACACAGAAATCCAGTGTTCCTCAATTCAGTGAGTCAGAGGAATGGAATTGAAGCTCTGCTAGGATCATCTGTGTGGCAGAGGGGGTTTCCTCCATCAGGAAAGAGCGCAGACCAGATGAGAACAGTCACATACTCAACGAGGGTGAAAAAAAACTTCAAATGCTATAAATGCAAAACAGTGCAAAGAAAACTAGGAAAAAAAGGATAAAGGATACAGCATGTGAAATAAATAGATCCTAAGTTTTAATAAAGCTTAGTTTTTTTTTTAACTAACCACCATCTGTTCCTGGAACTCCAGCATGGTTCTGTTTGTGGTCTTTCAGGCTACTGTGGGAGGTGTCAAGAGCTTCTTTCACTCCTAAAGGATCTTTTCATATATTCCACAACGATTATTAGTTTATATATTTAATAGTGTTTCTTTGTTTTCATGACTATTCACATTATAGACATCCAACCGATAAAGCAAATTCATAGTGTTAAATCAGCACTAATAGTGTCAATGGTGCAAACTTATTTAAACACTTCACCACTGTTAAATGAAACACATAGTGTGAAATTTCAATACATTCACTCTGGCTGTTACATTTAACACTACGGCTGAGGGGTTTTCCACCAACTCACATAGTGGTAAATTAACACTGGGGCAGTGTTTTTTTTTCTCAAGTCACACCGTGTTGCATTAACACTAGGGCAGAGGTTTTTTTTTCCAACTCACACAGTGATATAATAACACCAGGACATCATTTACCAACTCACGTAGAGTTATATTAACACTTGGGAAGGGATTTTTGTCAACTTGCATTAAAATTAGGGTAGTTTTTTTTCAACTCATAGTGTTACAATAACACTATGGCAGTGGGTTTTATTTCAACACAAAGTGTTCTTTTACCCTCAACTCACATAGTGTTACATTAACACTGGAGCAGTGCTTCTTTTACCTCACTTAGTGTTACATTAACACTAGGGCAGAGTTTTTTTTTTCAACTCAAATAGTGTTACAGACGGGGCACAGACAAACAAGGAAAGTTTCTCGCATCGAGCAACAAAACAATTAAAGATTAATAAAATTGAGCTAAATACATTTCTCTGCCACAAACATTTTCATGCATCTCTCTCTCTCTCTCTCTCTCTCTCTCAAACACCAAATATGGATTGTATTTAGATTTCATACATTGCATTTTTCTCATTGATGAAAATAAAAGATCTACACTTCGATTCCAAAAGCATTTTACAGCATTGTCTTAATATAATTTTCCACACCTGCCTAAAACTGTGTATTTACATTTATGCCTTTGAGACACTTCCCAATTTGACTTACACTGCAAGGAGGGAAGACCAAGTGAATAGTTGAACTATTCCACTCAGATGTTTTTATTAAACTGAAACCAGAGAGAGGACATCCAACAATGCAATTTTTTAACAATATTATGCATATTACAACAAAACTCCAGTTGCATAATCCTAAGCGTTTCATCATATCGTCCTTGATAAAGGGTTAACTCAGAAAAAGAACTAACACAGGTGTGATGTGTTAGCGCTGCCTGATCTCCATATGCACACATTCTTTCAGCAAATTTCTAAAAGTCTGCCCAAGGCCTCCTGACAGTCGAAGAGGAGACACATATTTTGCACACTATTTCTCTGGACTGTGGCTGTTAATTTTAGACATCTGCCTTTTGGAGTTCTGTTTCTTGGAGTTGGAGGAAAGGGGTGAGGATCTGGGGCCAAGAAGAGGGAAGGAGGCCTCTGAGCTACATCAACAGGAAACATATTTACACCGTCCAGAAAAATGGAGAGAAGGAAAGAGATTTGGTGGAGACTTGCCTCTGCTGAGAACATCTGATAAATTAAATGCTGTGATCTAACTCCGTTACATAAATATGCAAATGTGTGTAAATTAAAGTCTGCTAGCTGTCTGGGGAGGTTTTAAAAGTGTATGTCCACAGGGTGCCTGCACTGAACTGCCTTGGTGTTTCATAGTTGAGAAAAAAACACTTATTTTCACCCAAATTTGAAAAGGTGAACAGACACGATTTCACCAGGATAATGCGTCAAACTACACAAAAGGAAATGATTTGCAAGGATATAAATATTAAAAGCTATGTCAGCATCTTTAACAACTGCCACCTCAGCATAGTCTAACTGTGTATGTTGGCAAACAAATTTAATGGCATTCATTGAAGGGTTCATAAACTAGTTTTTTGTTTTGTTTTATTCATAGTAGTTCACAAATTAGCCAATTTTATTTAAAAAAAAATCACAGTTTGGAAGAAGATTATTATCTTCAAAATTGTCAGAGAAAAAAAAACATGAAGCATTCACTGATTTTATGAAGCATTTCACTGATATTCATATTTTGGTCAACCAGAAATCATCATAAACAGTGACCTGTGAACAAGGTTGAGATAAAGTCTAGATACTGAATGAAAGAAAATGTAATTTTCCTGCAGTCAGAAAGCATACTTGAGTCTTTTCAAACCATTGTGAGAAATTAATGGACACTGACATGTTTCAGGCGTTACTTACTGCTGTTGCTCTGTAAAAGCAATCATCACACACTGATTAGCAACGTTTTGTTTGTACTTTTGAAGTGAAATTCCACATATTAGCATCCTTTGTTGACAATATGTGAGCAAGAACTGTATTCATTAGGAAAAAGAATCTTCCAAAAGAACAAATATAAAGTGAATTCTGTAATGAGCTCAACAGGTGAAGCTGACGATGGTCAAGTATGTTGTGGAGCTAACAATAAGATACCAAGTCACTAATACTTTTTCCACTGAAGGTTGTCTAGAGCTGGTTCCAATAAAAGCACTTAAACAAAAAAAAAACATTCAGCTTATCTACACAATCTTTCAGAATATCGAGCACTCTGGGTTTCTCTGTCCACAACAGCTTCCATTTCTTTGGCTTCTAAGGGCCTCCATACAAAACTTAAATCCACCATTTAAGGATATTAAAACTAGATGGCGCAGTGGGTAGCATGTTCTCCCTGTGCTTGTGTGGGTTTCCCTCGGGTACTCCGGTTTTGCTGTTGGGTTAATTGAATAATCTGAATTCCCCTTACGTGTAAATGTGTGAGTGAATACGTCCCTGCGATGGACTGGCGACCTGTCTAGGGTTACCTGTCCCTTACCCCCGCCACCTGCCCAATGTGCACCAGCAGACCCCTGTGACCCCGAAAGGGAATAAGCGGGCAGGAAAATGAATGAATGAAAATTCTAACTGGTGTAGTTATACAATGTAAAATATGCCCTCTACACACTTCTTGCAAAACCCTGGCTCGATCATAAAACCATTGGCGCCAACGGGAGCTTACACATCTGTTCACACATCTTCAAAGACGTTGGCTCTGCCAAATCGGGTTGATTTTTCACAAGGAGAATGATCAATAAAAGCTAGCTCTTTTGATGACGTAAGTAGGATATAAAAGAGCAGGGAGAAGAAAACGACGATAGAGAAGAAATCAAAGAACACATAGAAAAAAATCATTGTTGTCAAGCAGTTTATACTGTTGGTGATTGATCACAGGGAGCTGTTTGACAAACCCCATACAAAAATGTGGAAAAAAGAGAGTTTTTTTTGCACGCTTAGATTTGGAAGAGCACCCTGCTGAAAAACCATCCAAAGACTTGTGTGAAACTAAATTCAGACAGGTGTGTAAAGGCCTTCATTTTTTATGACTAATAAGGTATTTAGGGAGCTTCTGGAAATTTTGGAGTTTTATTGAAGTAACACAGAACAGATACATCCTGAAAGGATCACACACTGAAAACAAATTAATCCTTTAAATTAAAACTTAAAAGAAAAAAAAAGTTCTACACGCAGGATGTGAAATTAGAAAGTTTTACAACCCTGATTTCTACAACATTAGTTTGAGAAGACTGGACTGGTATCAGTCCAGCAGACGTTCTGTGCCTGGCAGGAACAGTGATTCAGGGGAGGAGGAAGAAGAATTCAGATGTTTTTCTGCTTCATAAACCACAGCAGGGCTGAAAAGCAAACGCCACATGTCTCTTTTCCTCCTAGCCTGTAAGTATCCACCAAAAAAATTCATGGTTCTTACCACACAAATAACTTCAGAGAAAAGCACGAAAGATCTCACACATCACAGAACTGTAAGTGATCGTCACATAGCTGAGCTATATGATGCTTTGGGAAGGCTACAGATCAGTACATTCCAATAAACGTGCCCAAACAAACGTTTCTGCCTATTTTCTGAACAATTTAATAAATCTATATAATGTAAGGGATTTCAAACCCTACCCCACATAATATATGGAGAACTTGCTGCCAAACCAACATCCATCAATGTTACATTGAGGTGTTTCTTCCGCCAAAGATGGGTTCGCATTGAAACTATTAATTTCTGTTAGTGGATCTCTAGTAACAAAAAAAAAAAAACTAAACCAACATTTTGATTTAAAAACACATGACCCATTTACAAGTTATTTATAAAACATGGCTCGGTAATTCTGGACTTGTTATCTGGACACTGTATTATTACAGATTAATTTTTTTGGCCTTCACTCAGAGCTCCTGACCATAGGTAAAGGTTGGAACATAGACCAGTAAATCAAGAGCTTCACCTTGCAGCTTAGCTCCTTCACCACAACACATTGGTACATCAAATGCATTACTGAAGAAATTTGAACTTGGTGTCCGTTCTAATCAAAAGGATTTGTTACTTTCTACTGGAACTAAGACGTGAGAAAAAAAAAAGAGAAGACGCAAATGATGTCAAATAATGATGTCAAATGCGAAAAAAACAACGCTTATTTCGCTGTTTTGGGACCAAACTAAAATTTACATTACATTTACAGATTTGGCAGACACTTTTATCCTAAGTAACTTACATTTTAAGGAACAAAGAAAATTTGTCAATTCTTGCTTTCCCTGGTCTTTGAACTTACAACCTTTGTATTGTTAGCGCAATGCTCTACTCTAACAAAACCGTCATCATTTTATACCACACTCTTAAGATCAATTCTAATAAATAAAGACATTTACAGTACACTATTTAATCAGAAGCAGTAAGAATAATTATCCACCAAACAACAAAAAAATGCGAGTATGTGAAACCTTTAAATAGCACTGTTTTAATAAAGATAAGCCGACTGTATACTACCCAGCCCTGGGAAAATATTTATCAGCAAACTGTTTGCAAAAATGCTAAGACAACATCACGGAATAACAGAAGACGTGGCTTATCCAGCAGCATTTGGCCACCTGGCATAGATCGAGCAAAAGCTGAGAAACTCAACTGAACTCTTGTTCAGAAAATACAGGGCCAATAGTAGTCTCTATTTCCATAAACCATACCGTCTGCTGATGATTCTGCTGGTCTCACTGGAGAAACTGAATTAAACCGGCCCTCAGCTCCTCTGAGCTATGTAAACAGTGATGTGAGCACTCAGACGGTCTGATCCAGTTTCCTATGGTACGGGCTCCTGTGACTGTGCTTTTAATCACTTATGTACACTTGCAAATCTCTTACTGAGGGAATTCCACAGCCGTTATTTAGTTAAAAAGACATTATGAGGTCAGATGTAATTTAGTCTTGGGATTCGTCTGATGGCAAACCGGTCGACGAATGAAACTAGTTTAGTTGGCAAGTAAACTATTGTAAAAGTCATCCTGAAAATACATGCAGCCCCAACACGCTGGTTGCATAACATGCATCTATTAAAAACAAATTGAAGTACATTTTCAAAGTACTGAGCAGATGAATCAAAAATCCAACAAAAAGTTTTGCTCACAAACTTCAATGAGTTAATCTACCACTGATAACGCTCTTCTTCTGAGAGCTTTGTAGATTATTATCAGTAGTTGGATTTGGAACAAACGTAGACCCCTGAATCATTCTCCAACATTCCAGACGTCATTAAGAAGCATCTAAAACGTTTATGAAAGAGCTCTGAAAACTTCACAAAGACGTAATTAAATCCAATCAAATGCACAAACCTTGGATGCACTGCAAAGACCCGTCCTCTGTGCGGATTGTGAACGTCTCACCTGGGTTCACCTGGACCAGGATCACCTGGAAAAATATATCAGATGTCACTTTTAGAAAGAGCAACTCTCCTTTTATCTGAACAAGACAGGATTCCTTACATAATCAACAGAATCATTCAAATGAAGAGTTTGATTCCACAAAAATGGAGTTGCTATTTCACTTTTGGTCTCTATTCAACCTCCTGCAGTTGTTTTTTTTTTGGGGCAAAACTTGATATTGCTCATATAGTCCTAGTCTGTATTTGCTTTTCCTCAAAATGCAATACCTGTTAGCTCTTATTTCATAAAAAAAAGTAATTAAACATTTGGACCAATCCATGGTGCAGTATATAGACAGGCAGAGAAGTGGGTAGAGAAAAGAGGGAGGGTTGGGAATTGACGACGTGTTGGGAATTCTAGCCGGATAAAAATTCACATAAACTGAAAAAATGGTGCCGCTTTAATGTTTAGCCGTAGATGAGACAACCAACGGCACAGGCAATGGACCATTGGTTACCATAAATTAACAACACCACATAGGAAGCAGGAGAATGTTGAGAAAGTTGAGATCTAAGCAAATTTGAAGTGGTTTTTAGGAACCCACCTGTTGTGACGCATCACCATTGATCATGTGGTGCATCATGGGAACCTCGCTGCTCAATGGAGGCGGGAGCTCCAGCATTTGGTCCGTCATCATCATGGTGATGAACATTCATGGAGCCCTCCCTGCTACAACCTGAGGTAGACAAACAGTATGTTACAAAAATTGTCTGAAAAAGTGATGTCAGTAAAGTCAGAATGCTCCATAAACCTGGCATCAGACTGAATTGAGTCCAAGATGAAAACCAAAACTCTTCCAGAGCCAAAACCCATTCATTCTGAAATTTAACTGAAGGTCTACTGGTGGGTTATGGAAAATGAAGTCATTCTGATGTCACCACAGTTTATATGATGATGTAATCTGTAAAGGATGATGTCATGTTTATATAAAATAGAGTTATACAGTCTCTCCACAGCAGCTGGGAGAACCGACTGCGAGACAGAATAAAAGAGCAACTATATCAGTGAAATACTATGAAATATTAAAAAAAATACAACGTCATTTTAAAACATAAAAGGAAAATGTTTAGAAACTAAAACTAAATAAATGAGTAAACAATAATAAATATTTAAGTTATGCTATTATCTAAATGCTTAGTTAATTAATATTTATTTATATATAATTAAGGCAATTATGTAACAAAAGACAGTGTACATTAAAATACATAATAACAATAAATGCTACCTATAGTTAATTAATAGTTCTGATTTTCCATCCACTAAAAATATTGGCTAAGCTTAATTGTGATTGGGCATAGCTGTTATAGTGAAATACGAAAATTTTGAAAATTTGCACTTTTAATGTGAATTTGATTGCTGACAAATAATTGAATATTGGTTTGTGGATTAGAAGTGCATTTTTTCTAGCATGTAGGGGTCTTAATGCTCGGTTAATCTTGGACTATTTTCATTTGTGCAAAGTTAAGCTTTTTAATGAGGAGTTTGTTAACAGTAACGCCCTATTAACACGTTTCATTTCTGATATCGGCAGCTACTTTTGGCACAATCATATTACAATGGACGCTAACGAGGCTATTTACCCCAGATCATCAATCACACTGCATCACAGTGACAAACCATCTAGCCTTGTTTATCTATTTCTTACACGCTGAAAAAATGCTGCGATTGGCTCTTTTGTTCATAATAATCATCAAATAAACATGAAATGATTATAAGAATCTGAAAACATGTATTGTGTTATGTTAGCTCTTTGCATTATCTGTATTTTCTGTTAAAATGCTATTTCAATAAATGTTTCAATTGTTAGTTTCCACTTTTTACTGTTTCAGTGTCATGCGCTTGTTTTCACAAGACTATTGGATGCATCTGACAACTGCATTGATAAACAGAAACACACGCAATTTCTTTACTGCTTATGCTGGATGTAGAGACGTTAAATTTATACCATATATAGTGACATTTGATCATTAAAAATGGGCAAAATCTCTTCTACTTCTCGAACAGTTTTTTGCTCAAAGTCGCTCAATTCCCAAGCACCATCAAACTGGTTCTGAACATCGAGAGAAGCGTGAAGCAAGCATTAAGGTGTGAATAGCCGATATTGGAAGTGAACAACAGGCCTTAAAACCGATGTGTTCACTTACATGAGGATAGGTCAATGTTGACCAAAAATATTACACGCCTTCAAAAAAAAAAAAAAAAAAATCAACTGAGTAACACTTAAGTTTAATTTATACTTATGCGTAGGGCTGGATTTCTTGTTATCGCAGAATGAACTCACAACTGGTCAAAATACTGAATTCAAGACTGAAAAATACACTGGGAGGTTGTAAAAACATGGAAAAGGAGAAACGAACAGATGAGGGGGGTTCAAAAGAAAATCCTGGAGAAGGAACTCACTTATCTGGATTTACTTACTAGGAGGTCATTTATTATATAAAGCCCTTTTGTACATTTTCTGGAATAAATACCAGCATAACCATGCCCAGAAAGATACTGTGTTACTGTGAAATAAAATTTTTCAACTTATGATTTTTTTTTTTATTTTTAATAAAATAAAATCTACTTCCTACCCCTACTTCTGCAATAAGTCTATGTGTAGCTTTCAATGCTAGCAAGTAGTGTGGACCTGAACTTTGATTAGTGTCATAGGTCTTTTTATCTAGTTCTGTTGAAAGAATTGTCATAAAGAGGATTATACTTCTGCACCTCGTCAATTACTGGAAGATGTTACATTGGCTTTTAGGTTTAACTGAACTTCAATGTTTTAAAGCTGTCAGGTTAAAATCAGATTTAAAATAAAAAAATTCTGCTTCCGAAAAATGGTTATCTAATATATATTTTTTTATATTGTTTGATTGCAGGTTGAAGTACAAAACAAACGGCACAGCTAGCAATACATTTGAAACCCATCTGATGAAAGCAGTGTTCCACTTAGAGGGTCATTTTTTCAACAAAACAAGCACAATTCTGGTCATAACACTGAATTCTGTCACATGATTCTGTTTTAACAGCTTTAATAAAAACCCAAGCACAATCCAGGTACCAGGGGGAAAATCGGAGAAGCAGCATTGTCAGTTTGTGATCTGCTCAGCTGACTGCTGCTGTTTTCCTGTAGGAAGGCAATAACCTGTCCCATAATAACTCCTAAACACAAACATAACCCGCAGGGGTTAAACCCAGAGCAACAGATCATTCATCCGATGTCCGGAAGGAAAAACAACAGATACAGCTGAGCTACTTCTAGCGAACACTTAAGAATTGGAAAAACTAACATCCTACAAAACCAACTAAAAGATCTTTAGACCTGTATAACTTGTATAAAATCAATGAACTAACATGTCTTTTAATCAAATGTTTTCAAAAATCACCTATATTTTATGATTTTTTAAAAAGACCCAAGAGCTGCACTTTGATCTCTTAGACAGAAGATGAAAGAACAGTCTTTTTGTATTTATTAAGTTATAAATGCCTTCGCTTATGCTTAAAAAACTATTTCTTACATCTTTCATACAAAACATATTCCAATGTGTTTACAAACATATTATGAACCTTTACATAATTTCGTGTATAGCGAAAGAGTCAAAACTTTTCAAATGAAATAAAAAAAAATTATTTCAGCACTGCTCCATTTTTATTGTGTAAAGCAAAACAAAAAAGAGTTCTCATGTAAACACGCACACACCATAATATGCCTGTTATTAATTTGATTTGATAAGTTGATTTATGTGATGTCATGTAGATTTTTTTGGAGGTAGATAGAAATATCTGGTAGATTTTTCAATGTTTGCATAAAATCTCTATCAGCCAACTGGTGGGAGAAATGCCCAAAATGTGACCCGTCTTTTATCGCCAAGCTTCATTTGTAGGCAATTTTAGAAAGCATGAGGATAAACCAGTGAAGGAACCCAATAGGCTTGGGCGGTATGACGGTAGATATCATTACCATGTAATGTATACTGTAGAAGAATTTTTATACTGTGTATACCGTGAAATGTAAATGAGTGGGCGTGGCCAACTCAAGTGCAGCACTAATGACCGAGACTGGTCATATCATTGAATGCAAGACTGAAGGATATGCTGGGAGGTTCTAAAAATATGGAAAAGGAGAAACAAACAGACGATGAGGGCTCAGAAAAAATCCTGGGGAGGAGGAAATGTATTCATATTAAGGTTAAAATAAAATACAAAACAATCAAATAAGGTCATTTACTTTCCTTAAATATTCAAGCTTATTTATTTAAGAATTTTTCTTTCTACATTTTCTGGAATAACTACCTACATAAAAAACTATATATTGTGAAAGATACAGTTATTGTACAATAAAAGTTCTCATAATGTGAAATTAAATTTTGGTCATACCAACCAGCCCTAGAAGTCAATAGCAAAACCCTGGAAAAAATGGCACAATGACTGAACATGTGGTTATGTGGTTGTTTGTACAGTAGTAGTCACAGGATCAATGGACATCTGGAAAACGGGGTTCGATTCCACCCTCAATGAGCTCTGGTCCCAATCCCCTATTTTTGTTGAGGATGACCACCCTGAAAGCGTTCATTTAGGCAGTGCATTTTGAACACAGTGTTCAAAAGTCAAGCGGTTTAATTAATGTGCAATTACATGAGTGGTAGATGTTGCAAACGGAAGGAGGAGTAGAAAACACGGCGCCTTTAGGTAACACTTTCAGTTAGAGGAAGATACTTCTTTGATGTTAAACCCAATGAAAGATTCAGGATGTGATCAGACTGAGGTCAATGTAATGGATAATAATCACAAAAATGAAAACAATGGACTACTTGCTCTAAGACTCTCCGCAATAACGCTCTGTAAGTTCCGGTTCTTGATTAATGCCACCTATGTCCTTCGTATGTGCAAAAAAACTAACCAGCAAAAAACCCTCCAGCTAACTTCCTCTATGCATTTGATGTTTACTGTTCAATAATCTTATCATTGCTAAAATGTTTCCTTAAGAGTTTAAGAGAAGCTGATGGGACATTAACCGTCTCGGCATATGTTAATTTGCCACTGTTTTCTATGGTTGACATCGGAAAACTGAAACCGTAAATTACATTGAACTTTGCAGGTGATGAACAGTGTGGAACACAACGGTGTGCTCTACATACCTTCTGTTGTCTTTTTCAAGCTTCTTCAAACTATAATACATAGAATACAACCTGGAACTCTGTGAGCGCTATTACTGTGAGGCGGAAGTGTGTCATGAGTTGTTCCACTCCCGGGAACCTCTTGCAGTGGGGGTCAGTGCTTCCAGATAAAAATGTGGTACCTAAAGGGAAGTCACCATGCTACGTACCGAACCGTGAGCTTTGTGTACCATTGAGCATTTACCAAACGCTGAGGTACCAACCTGATTTTTTGGATTTCAATTTTCTTGGATAACCCGAATTCTTGGATTTCAAGGCAACTGCTGATGTCTTCTGCCCTTTCTCCAACAGAAGCTTAACATTCTCCTGGCTTGAATCATTCCTGAAGCATCCTCCAGCCTCCAAATCTGTGCAGGCTTGTTTTCATTTCCCTCTGCTCTATGCTATGACCCGTAATTACCAGCAGCTAAAACCATTAACACTATGGCTTCACACACCTATCCACCCCCAGGCCACAGAAATCTTTATTCTCCCTTTTACCGTCCCCTCTCTCTTAACCCTGAAGCTCTAAATACAATCTGCATTTTTTTCTGCTCTCCTCATTCCCTTCATTCCTGAAGATGGTTGGGGAGGAGGCATTGTAGGGCTAAATCCCCCGAGAGAAAAGTTGAGCGAGTGGTTGGGGTGGGGGTGAAGCACAAAGAGCCTGGACCCCCTGCCTGAACGGGTCATGTTGTTGTGACCACGTCACAGAGTGTCAATCACAAAACACACAGAGAGTCTTTTCTTGGACTGGCTGGGGCTACACTGACACGGAGTATTCCCTAGACCACCTCTTCGATGTGCCTCACACACAAAATCAAAATGACACAACTGGAACACTTGCTTCTTTATACAATCCATCACAAAGCTTTAGTGAACCTCTTCCTCTGAACTACTTGCAGCCCTATACTGAGACTAACCAAACTAGCTCTTAACATTGAGGTTCACAGGGGTCTGCTGCAGTTCTCAAGCAAAAATGTGGTTCACAGAATTCTGGACTACTGGTAATTAAGCCTTTCTCAGTCTATAGTTATAACAATGTATTGGTGTACATTGCGTACAATTCCTTCCACATCCTGTCCCAGACTTCTTGTGTTTTGCCGTTAACAATTGATTAAAATAAAACTAAAAGGCAAAAGAAAATATTATTGTGCCATAGACTCATCCAGCTGGCTTTTCAGTCTTGATATAATGATAGTCAGGAGTTACAATTTATTTGTTTTAAAATTGTTTTGTTTCTTAGGCCTAAATAAAGGCCTCTACACATCAATCCAAAATCTTGGTGTGAAGTTTCGTGCGACAATGTCCCTCAAATTAAAAAAAAAATTACATCTGACCGAACAAGTGGTCCCAACAAAAAAAAAAAGATTCGCACTGCCACATCAGATCCATTTTTCGCAAGAACAATCAATGACAACTGGCTCTTTTGATGAAAAAATATGATAAAAAATAGCCGCTCATCCCACATTTTCATAGTGACTTCACACAGGAAACAGGAAAGAAATAATTTGCACCACAAATCCTCTCTTTCTCCAATTGAGTCGGAGTGTGGTTGCCCCATCAACCATTATTGACATTTGTTGTGTATTACATGCTCTCAACTTGTTGTTTCAGGTAACATTTGGCATCAAAACTCAAAACAATCCAGCACCCCTGCACTATATCAGAATATAAATCTCAACAGAACCGTCTTCATAGTCTCTCTGTGATGTCCAGTGAATGTTGATCGTATACGCCCCCTAATTAGACTTTTTAACACAATATTATAAAAGATCTTGTCTTTTTCAACTGTATTTAACTGTACACAGTAAAATTCTAAGAGTTAAATTAACTCTACTCGGAGTGTATTTGGTCCCACTCTATATAGAGTTAAACCGACTCTGAGAAAGAGTAATTTAATAATCTATTTTCTTCATGTTTTTCCAAATATGCATGGAAAATGCAAACTAAATATTAACTATTCAGAGAGGGACCAAGTCCACTCCAGAAAGAGTAAAAACAGACAAAAATAGACCGTTTATTTCAAATAAACTTATTTAAATAACTCTCCTTCAGAGTTGGTTTAACTCTAAATAGAGTGGGACCAAATACACTCTGAGTAGGGTTAATTTAACTCTAAGGATTTTACTGTGTATCTTATAAAAAGAGCAAAATATGGGTCCTTTAAAAGAAAGTACTTCTCTCAAAAAAACAATGCTGTAGTTGAGATTAAATTACTATAACCCCGGAATCATTCCCATAACAACATTCCCATAAATTAACAAAAAATGTAAAGTTTCACTTATAGTCTTTGTCAGTACAACTTTTCATCACATCTCTTATGCACCTTTCCACAAAATGAACCCACAAAACCACACGACAGATTTCATTCTTTTAAGAAATACACTCTTACATCTGGTAGGTTTACAGTTCCAGATGTGGAAGCAGAATGGCAACTTGGCGAGGGCCAATAATCCAGCTAATGGCAGATAACGACACTGAGGAAGCTGGGAAAAACCATCACTTTTTCCTCCCATTTCCCCCTTGTCCCTTTATTCTCTCATTCCTTCCTTTCACTCGGCCCCAATCAGCTGAAGCGCATGCACACGCTCGCGCATACTTGCGCAGTTTCACATTCCTAAAGAATCTGAAAATCTAAATGTCACATATTTCTCCCCCTAACTCCATCTCACCTCGAAGTGCTCAGCATTTCCATCTCCCCACCGCTGACTCATGTCTGAAACTCTGATCAGTGTTTGCAGCCAGATGACATCATCTCTTTAAAAATATCTTAACAACCACAGTCACAATGGGATTGAAGTGATAACGGTCCAGACAAGGTCCAGACAGGAAATCGAGGACACATAACAGGAGAGTTGCAGAATAATGAACCAACAGACTGGCTTTTATTTGAGTCTGTCCTACAGCAGCATGCTCTAGTGCAGGGGTGCTCAAGCTTTTTCAGCTTGCGAGCTACTTTTAAAATGACCAAGTCAAAGTGATCTACCCGCTACAAAAATGTAAAACATCAATCAACAAACAATTATTTTCAACTGTATTGAGAATTGACAAAACACACATAATAATTAGCTATCTACATTTTTTGTAATAGCCCGAGTTTAATTTGATGACTTGCACTGAATTGAATCAGCCAGGGATGCATAGTCCGGACAGTAGCTGCTGACAGCCAGCCTCAAGCACACTTCCAAATGTTCATCAGTCATTGTGGAACGCTATTTGGACTTAATGATTTACTTGGTCCAGCTCCTTCACTCATTTCCATACACTTAAGCATGGGCTAAAAACCGGAAGTAATATGCTGATTAGCTTAGCTTTAGCTTTTGCTTCAATTTTGACAACATGAGTGTTGTAGTGGTTTAAACAAGAGAACAGTTGTGTTTGACCTGAATTGGGTGGTAAAAGAGTGATTTTTATGGGAGCAATTGAGCTTTAATCCAAATAATCAAGAATAAAAATGATGCTCTAATAAATTTTAAAATTTTTTTATTGAAACTGAGCCATGCAGTACAATATGCAGGTGAGGAGTGGCGTGTTGCTTGATTTTGGTTGTAATAAAGCAAATTAGAATGAAGTTATTAATCATATTCTGGGTAAAACATATTTTGGATCTGGTCATTTGCAGACGGTCCCTAAGCGATTCCATGTCAGCGGGTTGTGCATAGACGGTAATGTGCTACTCAGACAGAGTTGAGTTTTTAAGGATGCTTTTCAATCTAAAGCAAGAAAACAGATAAAGCTATAAATAGGTTAAACTTACCAATTATCATAGTGGTAATTGTTGTTTTTATATTGGGGTACCACTATAAGAATAAAGATCACAATTAAATGCACTGAAAAAATTTTTTTATCAAGGCTTTTACTAAGCAAGCTTTGTAAAAATCAGAGACCAAGAACAAAAAGTGATTGTTAACACTGTCCCCACTCTACACCAATTGCCAGCTCTTCAGCATGCCTGTTTATCAAACAGCTTCCATAAGTACATTTCTGGTCATCTGGTAAGTCATCGGGATCACAGTCAAGTCCAATTATTTTTATTTTAAGCAAATACTCCTCAGAATATTTTAATATCTTTTAAATATTAACAACTCCTGACCCAAGGTATAAGGACACAGCAATAGCAAAAATGTATTTAAATGTAAACAAATAAAGACATTATACTATACTCATCTTAAACACTAGTGCAGATTGTTGCGTTAGTCTCTATGAAGAGATCAAGAGATCAAGAGACCAAGAGAGCACTTATATACGCCCACAGAAAAGATCAAATTTCATTCTGGGTCACAGCTTGACGTATTAGATCTTTGTATCTTTAGCAAAAAAAGCAACATTCTTTAGCATTAACTGTAACAATAAGACTAAATTAAAAATCTCTCACAAATTCACAATAACTTGGAGTTTGGCCCTTTCCTATATTAAACACAAGCATTTTACTGCTTGTTTTGCCACACGGCCGCAGCGCAAGGGGCGACGACAGTGCATACCCTATTTGAACTTAATATTATTTTAATTTCTTTATAGAATCATTTTCTTTAAAAAATAAATATTTTTAAATAATTAAAAAATGATTTATTAAGTGTATGTAGTTAAAGATACATGTTCAAACAAAACGGACATTTCAAAAAAGGAACATTGTTTTTTCATTTTTTTTATCTCTTTTCAGCAGCGATAGTGCATGAGATCTCTCACTCTGTCACAATCAACACAATCACCCGCTCATTGACATAGCCGTATATCACAAAGCCAGTGCATTTAGTGAAAGCAGACGTAGTGGATCATGTTTTCAAGTCAAACTACACCACGTTAAAATGCTGTTTTGTTATATATATTGGCCCTCCATCAATGAATCCAGCTCATTCTTCAAATTTCCCAGAACTGAAAAGTTCAGTTATTCACCAGTTCACATTCGAAAATTACAGTATACAAAATTTAAAGCTTCATTTCGACTTATCTAAACATTTAGTCTATAGATATCACAAAAGTCAGTTTCTCAGGTGCAAAATGTACTGGCCAGTTTATCACCAAGCAATCATAGGCACAGCTTAATTATTTATAACAGCATCAGGATCTTCTGAGTGTCTCTGTCCTGTTTAAGAGATAAAGGTGTTACCCAACACTGACACCACAGTCTCCTGAACCTGGTTCCTCCCTTAAGGCACAATATAATGCAGTCACACACCCAAATGAGCTCAAAAAGCTGACCCTCTTTCTTCACACACTGAGGCTCTACACTCAGATTACAAAAATGACATAAAAAGCCACTAAAAGATAGGGGACAAAAATGAGGGGCAGATCACTGAAAGAAGACACCGAAGATATTCCCAGGTTCCAAAATCAGCGTTGCATAACTATGATATGAAACGTGATCTGGTCTCCAAGCACTTTGAAAGAGCAGAATAGCAACTAAACTGGGTCAGCATAAGTGAATCATATCCTCCGGTCACATGGAGGAGTTGTGTAGGGTCACAGTGGAGAAAGTTGTACACTCTCACACACCCTAAACCCCCCTTGTTAAAGAGGAGAGGCGAAAGGTGAAGAAAAGGTTAAATCAAAGTGTACAGTATAAGCATTAAACTTTTTATATGTATATAAATGGCTGGACAATTGATAGGAAAGTAATCAAAATTGACATTCCCTTTAAAATGATCTGACCCCGCTCGATTATTTTAATATAAAGTGATGCATCCCTCATTAAAAAAATATCTCTCTCTTGTAATATGTGAACATATTTACTGTACAAAACTTTTCAATGAACTATGGGGGGAAAAAATATTAAACAAACAAAAAATTGTTCTTTAATTGTAATCAAGTTATTGAGATTTAGATTTTGGCCAAATAATCCCAGCCCTATGTATATATGACCTCCGCTCCCTCAGTTTTAATTGAATTGGGGAATTCCGAAATATTACCACGCCTATTGTTGACCTTATTCTGCCCCACCCAATTTAGATACTTCCTTTTTTTGTCAACAGACTTTAGTTACCCTATGTACTCAATTGTTAATACATAGACTGTATCAAAATACAATTGAGAAATCAAGTTCAAGAGGATAACCTTTATGAATATGCGTTGTCACACATGGTTAAAAAAATGATTTTTGCAACCACAAGAGTCACATTAAGAGTCTCAAGGAGCTGTTCTTTTCCATGAGTGAAACTAGTAAAAACAAATCAATAAAAATCCAGACAATGAGTCTTAAGCCCTTTTCCGAATTCATTCTACAACTCGTAAAAATACTTTTGGGTGAATTACAACTTATGTACAGGAGTATGTAAAGTGACAGACAATCTAGCTCACATATAAATATATATATACCGTATATATTCTGCAAGTTTGGCACAATACGCATGCTGTTCTGCTTTGTCTGTCCACTTCTTAAACAAAAATGCAAAAACAATGCAATTAAAACACTACTAATAAATTTACTGTGGTTTAAAAGCAGTTTGTGCAACTCTTTTATGTTTACAATTTTGAGGGAAACAGCTAGAATGGCTCTACACACACACACACATATATAAACACTCAGACCAAAAGAGACGAGCAGCAGGGGGAAATGTGACGCTGACTTATGGGCTTGGTCAGCGATGAAAGTTACAAATGTTTAGCTTTATGCTAGTGAAAAGCGACCATCATGAGCGACATCCAATAGAAAGGAAGTATTTTTCAGGTGATTCCTCGACTGATGAAACCGGACTAACAAGACGCAGCTCCTGGTTTATTTAGTGAACCCATTTTAGTTCTGTATTTAAACTTTAAGCAAAGATGCAATGTAAAAAAAGCACACGCTGTTCCTTGTTCATAACTAGTAACGCAATTCCATTGTAGTGTTTTTATACGCATGTACTTTTCCCTCGTACATTTAAACGGTATATGCAGATTTTATGTTTTTGTCACCATCACATTGCTCCTCAACCTCGTAGATAAGTGACTAATCAGAGGTACGCCCACTAATGACGCCTTCGCTAGTCTCTGGGCGAAGAGCTGCGATGTGTCTCTTTCAGTCTGTACGAGGTATAAAAGCAACTGTTTAATAGTAATCCTTCATAGTCACAAAAAATGTGTATTTCTAGTTTTAAAAATAAGTGTAACCTGAGATATTGAAAATAATATGAGGTAAGATTAAAACATTGGATTTTCCAGAGGTGCATATTATGGCAGACGACACTCCTCACCATTAGTGCTGGTTGTAATTGGAAAATCCACCACAACATTCGTACCTGTACACATTGTACTCATAACACTGTGGGTGCAAACGTTTTCTCCACTTAATCCAACTACAGCCTGACATATTTCCTGTCTAATCATAGACAGTAATCTCCTTGCTACACTAACTTGTTTTATGTTCTCATTTATGAACTCACTGAAGCAAATTCCTATAATGTGGAAACTTACATAGCAATAAACACAATTGTCTTCAGGATTCGCAAAATCAACGCAATGACACCACCCTTATTGTCAAAGAGAACAAGGTGAAAAAGATCCACAACTCAAGATTGATCGCTTTCTGAGCAAACATTTCATGTACATCCCATACTCCTCAGAAGCATAGCATAACAAATTATCATGAAAAATGAATCATTTGTGCTTTTTATTTTTAATGAATCAAAGGGTACTGGTGAATCACGGGAGTCCAAATCACAAAAAGTTCTTTCCAGTGATTTTCCTCCATCAAAACCAGGTGAGCTGAGCTCAGTCTAAACAAACTTTAAGCACAAAATCCCTACTCGAGAAGCTTTCCATTTTTTAAACAAATCCACCCCATCCCAGCCAAATACAATGGTCTTAAACAATGTGAATAATTGACATCTTACAACCCTGGTTCAGCTCTGCGAGGGATGCTCTTAATGTTTTATTTCTAACTGTTTTAATAATAAGTGCTTAGTCATTATTTTAAAACTAAAAGCAACACCAATTAGGGAATTAACACATGCGCATGTATGTCCACCAAACCAAGAGCACTTTCCTCCCTCTACAGGTCAACAGGTCACATTCCTTATCCTCACTTGGGCCCCAGCTACAAGCAAGCATGAACGCTAGGTTACTATATATTAGTGTTTCAGGACATCTGTAGCAAACATGTTACACTTAGCAGCTGTAGGACAGCAGAAGTATACTTCATCCATCTCATGACGCACCATAGGAGCCTCTTGATCTCAACTATGATTGGACGGTCAGCAAATGAGATGTGGACCACTGCAACTCCTCAATCCTGCCTCTAGCAACAGATGGCAGGTGAGATAAAAGTGAAGAAAAATGTGGTCTCTGCACCTGAAAATCCGTTCTGTGCATTCCTATGTAGCCATAAACAACAAGGTCATGATAAAAAAGCAAGGATCCACCAGCTGGGACAAAAGATCTAAACAGAGAACATTTCAAGAATTGCTGGGGGATTTGGATTCTGAGGAACAAAATTATCTTGTATTTGTTTACAGGTAAACGTATTCTTCAAAACTTTAAAGGGTCAACGTTTTGGTTTGAATAAAAATAATATATCTCATATATTCATTTATTTTCCAACCTGTTTAATCCCTTTTTTTGGGGTCACAGGAGTCTGCCGGTGCCTATCTCCAGTGCACATCGGGCAAGAGGCAGGGGTACACCCTGGATAGTTTGCCAGTCCATCGCAGGGAAACATTCACTCACACATTCACACTAAGGGAAATATAGATTCTTCAATTAAACTAACCACATATTTTGGGATTGTGGGGGAAACCAAACGCAAGCACAGGGAGGACATGCAAATATATATATAGTGGAGACCAATATTGGAGCAAACCACTGGCATCCAGACCAGAACTTGAGCATCTCTTTAACACAAATGACAGTGCAGTGGGACAACTCTAATGACATTGGCAGTGGCCATGTTTAAGAAAACCTAGCATTTAAATAGAATAATTTGAGATTTAACTCATTAATGACCCCAGATGCAACAGCTGTTTGCCAACAACAAATTGTGGTTTTCTTGAAATTCCCCATAAACTGTATCAAACATGAATATATTATATATGACATTACGCATTGCAAAAAGGTACTTAGTGGTGAAAAGTCAGTGTAGCAAATGGTTGTCAGTCCTGGATGATCACAAATGAGCAGATTGACATCCGATTGAGATCCAAACAAAAAGCTTAAGGTGTTTTCAAACCTCGAGTTCATTTATTTGGTCCTGAACATCATGAACAACTGATTCATTATGAAATCGTCTCCAGATTTAGTCCTAATTCAGACCACACTTGCTCTGGTCCACACTAGCTGAAAACACAGCCATGTGACTTCAAAAGGGCCACTCATTGGTGTGTACTTGCCTGCTTTCGATTGGTTAGGACTAGGGATGTCCCGATCAGGTTTTTTGAGCCCCCGATCCGATCCGAGTCATTTAATTTTAAGTATCGATCCATACCGAGTCCCGATCCGATACTTGTCTTTTCCTTGTGCTAATTGCACACTTTAAGTGCATGCAGGTTATTAAATCAATCCAGTGTACTCTTGACAACCAAATAGCTCAGCAGTGCATCAATAAAAAAAAACTGAAAGCAACCTGTTCCTTTACAGTTTTTTATTTCTCACAAATATGAAATCTCAATTTTACAGCTCAGTGAAGTCGCAATATTCTGTCGTGTGTTTTTAAGATGCCTTATCAAGTTGGTAGTATTAAAGGCTGCTTTGCTAGTACCACCGCGTCAAACTAGAAAAAAAAAGAGAAAATAATATATTTTACATGGGGTATTAAATAACAATCAGTAAATAAACATTTCTATTTCTTCAACAACGAAAATGTTACACATTTTAAGTTACGAAGAACACTTCAACATGTCACAAACCTATTAGATAAAGACATGTAAATCATCACAACACACAAAACTTAAACACGCTATTTAGGCGCTAATATAAACAACAAATAGCGATCTATGAAATCCCTTTTAAATAAACAAAATATACTTTTTTAAACATTAGCTTATCACGCTGGGAATAAATAAGCATTAAATGAAGGTTTTTGTAGAGCTTGAACCTTTTTTTTAACGCGAGCACAAACATGCGAGTCTCTGATATTTCTTCCTGATTCACGCACGCTCTAAGCACGTCATCAACGTCCTTAAAGGGGCAGCACACAACAGCTCGCATTGCAAACGTTGCATGTAGCTACCAGACTAGAATCACTTTCCAACTTAAAATACTTCCACACTGCAGACATCTTAGCACCGTATTGCAAGTAGTAAACAACATGCGAGTTTAACATGCGAGAGTTTGCGACACGTGCGTGACGTAGCTGACGTAAACATTCGATCGGTCCGATACATAGAGCCGATTCCGATCAGTTAAAAAATTCCTCGATCGGCCCCGATACCGATCTTTATGATCGGCTCGGGACATCCCTAGTTAGGACTGTAATTAACCAGAGATGATGTGTATGTGTATAACTCTCAAAAACAACAGTATAAGTTGCTAAAAAAAAATGGAAAACCAGAGAAAAATCAAGTAAAGTTTCTTCAATCCTTCAAAAAAAAAATTTTAACAAAATAAACAAAAAGCTTTTCACTTTTGTTAAATCAAGTTGTGAAGGCAAACCTTTAAAAGAGAGCCATAAATATTTTTGATGACCTGTGGGTAAGTAAATACTCTGAGAATTTAGGAAGAGCTGTTCCTTTGAGGAGAGTGTGAAAAAAGCACTAAATATAGCCCGGCTTTATCATCAAGACTGAGCCATAGAATGGGATGGGATGCCAGAAAATAGCCACAAGAGCTGCATTCTTTCAACGTTTGAGTTGGAGGCCAAAGGGCTGAAGGGCTGGGAGGGTTCAGAGAACGTCTGTGTGTGTTTTAATGGGGGTGCGAGATTCTGACAAATCACTGCTCACCCTATGGTCAGGTTAGCACCTATGAAATGCGCATTTCCTTGATATAAAGCATTATGTGACATTGTGTGAAACTTAATGGCTTGTTTCTTACCCCTAGCACCATCTGAAACCATTCTAAGTTTAAAATGTTTTGATTTAGTAGAACTTTACTTTTAAAATGTATGATTCTATAAAGACTGAATCGTTTAATCACATAAAAATAGAGAGTACACCAAGTTTGAGTTCTTTAAAGGTCCACTTCACTCAGATTTTCATAGTTTTTATCACATTAAATGTCTGATATGCTTTATTCAGAAATATAGAATTTACCCACATCTTCAACTTGATTCTGTTACGATTTAAACAAATCCTGTGTCTGTAAACGCTGATGTGTATTTGCTTTAGAATTTGTCTTTTGGGGATGTTTTAAGGGGTGGCACGGTGGCTGGTCAAGACTCGCTGGTGACTTTCCTGGAAGGATGTTTTCATGTTCTTCTTGTGTTTGTGTGGGTTTCCTTCAGGTACTCCGGTATCCCCCACAATCCCAAAAACATGGGGCAGGTTAATTGAATAATCTAAATTCCCCTGAATGTGTGTTGCCGTGTGATAGACCGGTAACCTGTCCAGGGTGTACCCCTGCCTCTTACCCGATGTGAGCTGGAGATAGGCACCCTAATTCCCCGAAAGGGAATAAACGGGCAGGAAAATGGATGGATGTGATGTTTTAAGTCAGGAGGTATATGCTCTACCTCTCTATAATTTGTCTGGAATGCCACTTTTGGGTCATGTTTTATGCCCCCAAAATATAAAAACATTCAATCCCTCCACACTTTTTGACAAACACCAAAAACATACCTCCAAAATATAATTATTAAACAGTTTAGTTTCTTGTTTGAGTAATATTTACTTTAAAGCATTGATTGTTAATGCAAAGGTTTTAAGGTAATTGGTTCTCACAAAAATTGTTGAAATTGTGGTAGGAATGGGTTACTTTTTGGATTCGTCCACAAAAAGATTCCCACCCCAAATAAAAGAACTTATCAGTCCGTTAATTATTTAATTACTTTTTTACACAATCATTGTAAAAAATGTCTATAGTTTTGTTCATTTATGCTATTTTGTTCAAATTACTTTTGAGTAAGAACTACTTGAAAAGTGTGGTTTCTCAACTCAATTTTTTTGAGGTCATTGGTTTCCACAACAATTTTGAGTGGTGTGAACTTGTTGAATTTACAGTATATATTTAAAAACGGAGCAAGGTGTCAAAACACCACTAGTTGAAAGCTCCTGATCAACAGGAAATCAATCATGCTGTGTATTTAGGAAATCCTAGTTATGGCTCAGACTCAGACTAGTAAAATGACCCCAAGAGTCTTGCCAACACTGTCAGCAAGACATGTCTTGATTTATTCACTCTATGTACGAAGATTGAACTTTTGTTCTGTAAACAAAATGCGTGCAGTGTACTCAAATTAAATGAATACCTCTGGCTTCTGTAGATACACACAGAAACAATCTAGAAACCATTTCTTCTCAACATCAGCTAAACTGTTGCATTCTCAAAGGTCTGGTGTGCACACCGACTTAAGCATGATAAGGGTGCAAACTAAAGCCACAAACTTACTGGCACTTTGTTTGTTTACATATTTCAAACAGGTTCCAGCATTCAGCCGATGCAAGCAAAATACAGAAAAGTAAAGAACACTGACTCCACAACAAACCGCTTTCCACCACAATAACTAGTCAAGGCTCCACGGTATTGAAAAGAAGTTTTTGATCAAATATTTTGTTATTTACAGAAATGGTCTTCTAGAAATCTACGCAATCAGAATGCATGTATATACCAGTATGCTTTATGGTAGTTGTTGACCAGTAATTTGCTTAATATTGAACACTATGAAAACAAAAGAGCAAATATTTGGGGACCACAAATGGTTGAAGACAAAATTATAAACCGCTCTGAAATGGCACACATATTTCCCATGTGATGTTTAATAGAAAGACAATTTAAAAGCAACATTTTACAGTAATAGTTCAAGAAGATTGTAATGTTTGTAATCCTAATAGAAATAAATGTATAACCAAAATTTTAATTAAGAAGTTCAAAACTATTAGCCACCTGATGATGATAATCAATCGTGATAACAGACCTTAACTGTTCTTTAGCTCCTCCAGATTTCTCGGTTTTCTGGAAAAAGCTATGAACTTAAGCGTAGCCACATATTTTGCACTGGATTCAAGAGTGTGCTTTATGCAGACCTGTTAGGCTCAATATCATGCCGACCGGCAAAATGGTAACCCAAACCAAGTTTTGCAGACTGTATGAGATTGTCTACCAAATGCAATGAAACATCCCCACCGCATAATACTCCCAACGCAATCTTTCACTGTGTGTGTTCTTTTTAGGTTGAATGGCCCTCTCTTCTCTATCACAACATCTCTATGGCCAGGGGTTGTCCTTAGGAAACCCAATTCTGGAGGTGTCTCTTCTTCGGAAGAGGAGTCTGTCTTGGTAAGCAAACTCAAAGTGAATTCCTGTGTAGGGATCTAGTCTTCGTTGAGACATCAATTCCACACTTGACTCAGTCATTATTGGCACTGATCCTTGGGTCTTTAGAAATCTCCCTAGTTTTCTTTCCAAAATATTTGAAATCCTTCACTTCCTGTCTGCACATCTTGATTTCCACTGTGTTGGCCACATTAAACTTCTTTAGAATGCTTCTCATTACAGTTATTGACACTTTAAACTGCTTTAAATGTTCATGAGCAAAAACAATTCTTTCATTTAAGTTCAAACTAATGTCTTTTAAAGTAATATAAAAGCTTGCTAAATTTGGTTAAATTGGCACAACAGAAATAGGTTCAATTGAAGTAATAATTTCTTAAGGCTGCTAATAATATAGACCTTCAGAAAGTTGTTAAACATCACCTGGGAACATATATTCCAACTTTATGATCGTAAAAACGCAGTAGAAACGCAACAGGAGTCACACGTCACGTTCATTACGGGGATATAACTCAGGCGTTACCAAATAACATTATTCGCGTGACGTTAAAGTAAACATCTTTGGGAATTGACGTGTCACTTTCCAAAAGTCTTTGGCATATTTCCTATTCTCGGCTAGAGTTAAATGGTTTAATAAAGACTAATGCAAAATAGTTAGAATCACGACAAAAAGATGTATATGACGGATGGGAAAAGTTTCGTTCAAGAACATGTATCGAATTCCAGAATTTTCCGGGAAAGACGGAGTGGTTTGGACTGGGATGCTCAAGAAGCCTCTTCGGTTAATCCTAACTCAAGGAAATATATTTGAATGATACAGGTGTTAATGTTCTTTAAAATCCTAAAGCAACACTAAAGCCAAAAGGTATCAATGCGGCGTTGCTAATTTAACAGTTGTTTCAGTACAAAAGTGAACAAAACAAGCAAATACCGCATTTGACTAGTTTCCAAACTAAAGTTTCGTTTAGGTTTCGTTTTTCATTCAGTTTATCGCTTCCTTTTCCCATCAAAGAATCAACCGGTTTTCTGCAGCTCGAAACTTCCCCCAGAGCGCTTCTTTAAACTGCCTTAACACTTTAAACAAAACTCAACCACTTACCTCGAATTCTGTAAATCTTGGAGTTAACAATTTAATCCCGAAACTCCCAAGATAAAGCGTGGCATTCCGTAGCTGCGAAGTCCACGGTGGACTAGTGCGGAACAGTGTGGAATGCCGCCATGACAATTATGTGGAGCGCACATGAGGGGGGTTGGGGGGGGGGGG
>SRMA01026335.1:75330-102045 GCA_007224835.1 Danionella cerebrum
TCTGTGGTCATTAACTTATATGAAACAAAACAGAGCTTGAATTTGTTCAATCTGGTCTCACACCTTCCTCTCAGACAGCAGTTGACAAGAACAAAAACACTTAAAGCCGAATGAGCGGTGTGCTATATTTTAATATATTACAATAAGAAATACCATAGTATGGGTAAAAAGTTAATAAACAAGTTTCGTAAAACACCTCGAGGCTGGCTTTGTATCTGACAGTTTACAGTACATTCCAAAGTACCTCAGCGGCGTGTATAAACAACTGTTACAGAGTCCGAGGACATTTTTCAAAATAAAAGTATGGGTAAGAAGCCATGAATAAAGTAGAAATAATTTACAGTATTCCAAAATGACAATTTGCTCACTTAGATTCTTCGAACGATTTACTAATAGAAAAGAAGTAGAAGATGAATATCCGTGCTAAATTGTCTAAGGAATTGTTAATAGCCAATTTTTTAAAAACGGCGGCTTACTGGTTCTCCCTCGAGGACTCTTACCGTCACATTTGCCGTGATTTTAAAAGCACTGGACCTGAGTTCAGATACGGTTATAACATTTTAGTAGCCACCATGTCTCAAGTCAAGAGTATTCAAAATAGTGCTATGAAGCGGTCCACTGTGGCCCTTGCGGTTTTATTCTCTATAGCAGCTGCGTATTATATTTATCTGCCTCTACCCAGCGCTATTTCTGAGCCATGGAAACTTATGTTTATGGATGCAATATTGCGTGGTGTAATGCATGTGGTAAGATCATTCTTTTTGAAATATTAATTAATAATTGGATAGTGGGAATACAGAAGTACTATAACTAAATAGATGAATTGTATATACAAGGAGAAACATGGAAATATTATAAATGAATTTGTTCGGCTTTTGCTAATTTAGTAACATTTACAAAAAAAGTATATGCATTATTTCTTTTTTATACAGTAAAATAATTTAATCAAATAATGTGTCAAACTTAAAAACAGTGTTCTATATAAAAAACTGAGACATTCTATTGATACAAAATAAGTAACTAAATTATAGTAATTTTATAGTAATTATTTGACCAATTATAATTGGTCAAAAAATATTTTGCTTACATTATCCCTGTAGTTGCATTTTTTTAGAAAATACATAATTTGAGTTTAGGGTTAGGATTTTTTAATCATATTTTAATGGTTTATTTTTGTCATGTTTATTTTTAATCCTCTGTGTGTATTAGCTTCTATAAAAAAAACATTGAACTGTTGCTGAACAAACTTCATTTGCCTTGAGGCTTTCTTATAAGCAAACGGCATGAAATTTGATAAACCCTTGTTGGACGAAAAACTGTATTTTACCAATCCCTCACTGATCCTTATTACTCTGAAATATTTTATTTTCTTAGAGCTTTTTAGGTCACAGTCTTGGACTGAGTCAACCCTTCGATTTTGCAAGGTTGGCTGCATCATGGGATGAAGTAAGAGGTTCAGAGTTCATCCCAGGCGTCCGAGTCACAGAAACTACTTTCGCAGGTGTTGAGACACAAGTTTTCGAATCCACCACAGTAGATGCAAAATCAAGGCTGAAAAGAGGCATTGTTTATTTCCACGGTGGAGGATGGACACTCGGAAGTGCAAGTGGGTAACAGCATCCAATTTTGCTGTATTACTGGGGATCTGCTTTAGCCGCTAGATTAGATACTAGTTCTCTTTGGGTAAAATGGGAATTGGCACCCTGACTGGGTCTCCAGTTTTTATGGTAACTGGTAAGAAGTCCTGACTATACCAACCCTACCAACTGAGGTCATAGATATGATGTCTTTGGTAGTATTTGCAAAAGTACAAGCATAATTAATTGTATATGTGTGCCTTTCACCTTTTAATCACCCAGAATAATGCTTTGCTTCTGTCACAATGTATGTTTTGCTAATTATTGCATGCCTTTTTTTTATTAGAGATGCAGACATATTACCTTCAGTGCCGATCTATGGCAGAACAGTTGGATGCTGTAGTACTATCAATTGAGTAAGTTCTGATTTCATTTGCTATTTTTCTCTTTACATTAGTCAAGAGCGACTATGTATATTTATTGAAACTGTGTGGTCAGGTACAGACTGGCTCCAGAAGCACGATTTCCAGAACAGTATAATGAAGCCCTTCAGGTCTCCAAACACATTCTGACAGCTGATGTTTTAAGCCGCTACTCCATCGACCCAAAACGAGTAGCTGTGTCTGGAGACAGTGCTGGTGCCAATCTGGCAGCTGCTGTGGCTCAAGAGGTACCACACATCAGTTCTAGAAACGAAATCCAACACGTGGCAAATCCCGTTTTATCCATTAATAAATATCTGATTTGTTTCTTTGAGCCAGGATCCAAATATTTGTCCAAATCTGAGCTCAGATTCACATGTATGCGATTATGCCAAACCCCGATTTCATGGATAGATTAAAACAAATGTATTGTTGAACTCAGCATCAAGAGAACTGTAATAGGTTTATTTTTTTCAGGAGGCAGTGTTCCTTTTTGTAGAAGAATGAATCAACATGTTCTTCTTTACACTGTGCACAGATGGCTTTGGACCGCACCATACCTGTTAAGTACAAAGTTCAGGCCCTGCTGTACCCCACACTTCAGGCCTTGGATTTCAACACCCCGTCGTACCAGCAAAATGGCAACATTCCAATCTTGCATCGTCCTCTCATGGCCCGCTTCTGGCTTGAATACCTGAACGGAGACCCAAAACTTGTTCCTGTTTTGTTAGCAAATAACCACTCGTTTCCAAGGCAGATCATAGCAGCAGCCAGATCTAAAGTTGACTGGACCCGGCTTCTACCAGCAAGTGTTCAGAAGACCTACCAGCCTGTGTTTCCACTGCAGGGTGATCCAGAGCTGCTGGAGAAGCTGCCTGGACTGCTGGATGTCAGAGCTGCACCGTTACTGGCCACAACACAAACACTGCGGGCGGTGCCACCTGCGTACATCATGACCATTGAGCATGATGTGCTGAGAGACGATGGTCTCATGTACGCCAACCGACTGAGAGAGGCTCGAGTGCCTGTCACCCACGACCACATCCCCGATGGATTCCACGGCTGCCTCAGCTTCGCTTTTGGTCCTTTCCGCTTTTCATCTGGGTTTCGAAGTTTTAGGAAATACATTCATTGGCTTAAAGAGAACCTCTAGCTTGAGATTTTATTTTAGATGTATTTAAAATGTAATATATTTAGTTTTAAATGTAAATTCTGTGCAATATCATGATGCAATATTTGATGAATGTGCAAGTCTTGCATCCTTGAGGCCAAAGCATTAGAAACAATGGTCTTGCTGTTTTAGGAGCGTGGAGATAATCTGCTTTGAATTAGATTTTTAATTCCTAATAATACTAGATGATCCAGATAATGAAGGAGAGGTTTCTTGAACTTCTTGGAAAGTGAATCATTCGCTTTTCTTGGATGGCATTTCTTTTGAAATTTCAGGTTTCAGTGACTTTTTAAAGTAATTAATACTAGCAATTCTGAAAAACTCAGAGTGACTACAAAAAACAATGGTTTTCATAAAAGGCATCAAGAAATTGTGAGCTAAACCATTTGTACTTACAACTGTGCGACTGCAAAATACAATACATCATTTACAATACAAAAAAACAACACTTCTTCATAACAGAAAAATAAATATTTCCAAAATGTATAGGAGAAAAATTGAAAAGCCATGGAATTCATGTACCGTAATTATGAAATTAAAAGTGCAAAATATAAGAGTCTGTAAAAACTACAAAAAACGGGGAAAACAATTTCAGATTGAACTAATAATAACTAAAATAAGCATTTATAAGTTAACCACTGCATCTGTGTTCAAATTATACTCATGTAAAGAAAAAGTAGCATTTTCTTTACTTATCCATGCAATCACAAAATATTTGTTAATCAAGATGAAGTCTTTTTTTGGTTTTAGACAATTGTGAGCGGAATGACTCTTAGAAAGACAAGATGGTACATGTCTCTCACTCCAGACTTGAAGTTTTGTACATTTTTTCACTCAAAAACACACAGTCAAGTTCTGCTTTTAAAAGTGCATCTGTGTTTGGGTGTGAATACTGCACAGATGTGTATTTCCATGCCTCCAGGAGGAATCCGTTAGTTACCCATTCCTTATGTATCCATTGATTTCCTTGGGAAATTAACTCTTCACTGTGAAACATACAAATGTACATTTATTAAACATTCCAATTATTCTTGTGTTTGAAACGAGTAATTGGAAAATGGTATCAAAACATTTTTTTTCTTGCCATTTTAAGTGCTTCTATGTTTGTGGTTCATGTGTATAGTTGTTTGTTTTACGCCTTCCACCGATGTGTACTTTGACATACTTTGGATATTGTGATATTTATTGTTAAAGTTGAATGATAAGTTGTTTAAAATTTATCTCACAAATCCAACGTTATATCTAATAACTATTATTTATTTCGATTCTGAATAAAGTTTTTAGGTGAAAAGCTTTTCAGTATCTTATACATTCACGTTTGACCAGACCGATATTACAAAATAAAAGTTTTTTTTATTTTATTTGCAATATATTGGGGGGGGGGGGGTTACATACATAAAGTGTTTAAATATAAGAAATGAAAGGTTCCATTTTAAACATCTGAGTTTAATCACTATGCACTTAGGCAAAAATCACGTAAATTCTAAAAGAGGGCTTTTTATTTAGAAACAATTCTTATCACGCCTTATCTATTTTTCGAACCAGGTGAAGTGTCACGTATTTGGGTAGACGCCCGCTCGCAGTTGGTGGAAAAGCTCATGTTAATTATAGTTTAGATTGTAAATAGTTGAAAATGCGACCAATTTTATTCGTAACAATTGTGCTATCAATCTCGATGGCTTATTATATTTATACACCTCTTCCCAGCACTATAGAAGAGCCCTGGACGCTTATGTTAACGAATGCATTTGTACGAGCGTCGATGCAACTGGTAAGATTCAGAAACTTCAGGTTTTATATATAAACTGCAATTAGGTTATAACCATGCCCTTTACTGGCATTTTCAGAGTTTTGTGGCCCACGACTTTGGCCTGACTTCACCTTTTGGTTTATTGAAACTGTCATCTTCTCTGGTGGAAATAAAAGCTAATATGTCAAACGCACGGGTTCGAATCACAGAGGAATCCTTTGGGGGAGCGGAAGTGCTCGTGTTTGAATCCACTGCAGCAGGAGAGAAGAAGAGTTTGAAAAGGAGCGTGGTCTACTTCCATGGTGGAGGATGGACCGTCGGGAGTGCAAGTCAGTTATCATCCATAATTAAATGTTAAAGTTATCGGATAATATAGTATATATTGTAAATAAAGCCTTTTCCCCGCGTATTAAAAAAAATCTAGATCAGAAAAAAAAGATTTCTCAGCTCAGAAGTCCTGAAGCTCCCTCAAGCGGTCCAACGAGGAAACGCTTCAGATACTGTTGCTTTTGCTCTAAAAATGATGTATATATAACTTGAGATCTAAGCTTTACGGTCTGAAACGTTTAAAATGTAGATTTATTTTGGACACTTTAAACATTGAAATAGTTTCAACTCACCTATTTCATGATGTAACTAGAGATAAACAACCATCCATGTCAGTAATAACTACTACCAATATATTTAATCTTTATGTTGAATATTGGAATGAAAAAAAATCCCATGGGCTGTTTTATTGAAGGCTTCATCACTAGCATAGAAAATAATGGTAAATATTAACGGTCAGATAATGCATCTGGCTACAATGCCATCAAAGTAGGAATTTACATAACAGCAAGACATCCTTTTTTATTTTCTTCATTATATTCTATAGTCTATGGTATTTTATATTCTATTCAAAACAATTGTTGTAATTGTACAGAGTTGGAAGCATATTATCTTCAGTGCATGAAAATGGCTGAACAGCTGGATGCGGTTGTATTCTCTGTTGAGTAAGTGTTCGTTTATTCATTCATGCTTCCTTGCTTTCAGTAGATGGATGCTTCTGGGCAAAGGCTATAAAACAACTTTTGGAAATTTTAACAAATCTGTTTAATTTCAGGTACAGACTTGCCCCAGATGGACGCTTCCCAGATCAGTTTAATGATGCTTTTCAGGCCTCAAAACACATCCTGACATCTGAAGTGTTAAGTCGCTATTCCATTGATCCTGAAAGAGTGGCTGTGTCTGGTGACAGTGCGGGTGGGAACCTGGCTGCTGCTGTGGCCCAACAGGTACCAGAAATCCCTGTGGATTGTGCATTACAATTAAAAATACAATAACTATACGTTTTTGCCCTATAGATGGCTCTGGACAGTAGCATTCGTGTAAAATTCAAAGTTCAGGCCCTAATCTACCCAGCCCTTCAGGCCCTTGACTTCAACACTCCTTCATATCAGCAGAATGCCAACATGCCCATTCTACCTCGGCCATTTGTAGTACGTTTCTGGCTTGAGTACTTGAATGGTTCCCAGAGCCTTGCTTCTACTTTGTTGGCGAACAAACACATAGCACAGGATTTGGGCCCAGAGATAACCGCAGTTAGAGCTAGCATAGACTGGACTAATCTCCTCTCTGCCGAGGTTAAAAAGAACTACCAGCCAGTAGTGGCACTTCAGGGTGATCCAAAACTGCTGGAGAAGCTGCCCGGTCTGCTGGATATCAGAGCTGCTCCATTACTGGCCGCAACAGAGCTCCTGGAGGCTGTGCCCCCTGCATACATTATGACCTGTGAGCATGATGTGCTAAGAGATGACGGCCTCATGTACGCCAGCCGACTGAGAGAAGCCCGAGTGCCCGTCACCGTTGACCATTATGAGGATGGCTTCCATGGCTGTCTCAGCTTTGCTTTTGGACCTTATGCATTCTCCGTTGGTAAACGAAGCCTTGGGAACTACATTCACTGGCTGAACGAGAATCTCTAAGTGTATGTATTTTCACCCACTCAAATCTATGATCAGGTCCAATGCTAACCCAGTTCTTTTTATCAATTATGGTCTGATCGCTACAAATCCCAACCTTTCCAATGTAATTTGTAAGGCAATACAAATGTAATAAATACCCTAATCCTAACTTTAAAAAAAAAAACAATTTAGTCAAGCTTTTGCATATCCAGGTGGATCAATGAAAACAAATTGATCTCATTTGTTTATAAATTGATGACTTAAATATTACTTGTGGACTGCCACCTTAAAAAAAGATATAGGTTGCACTTATGTCTGTGATATTGGCTGGCATTTAAGTCATTTTGTGATTTACTTGGAGTACATTTCCTACCAGTAATTTAGCTTTTATGCAACAGTAATCACAAAATTACTATTACATGATTTTCTAGATTATTTTTTTGTTTTAACTCAGAGTGTGTGGGTTTTCGTGGGGGTGTGTTTATGTGAAAGGGATATTAGTTGCTCAACCAATGAATCAGACAATGTCTGTCAGTCTATAAAGACAAGATGGATCATGTCTCATACTCCAGGCCATGGTTCTCTACATTTTTACACACAAAAGCAAGCAGTCAAGCTTTCTGCTCACTGCACAGATGTATATTTACTCAACCAGAGGAGAAATCAGTTGTCTACTTTTGCGTGAATTCTTGGGAAATTACTGTAAACTGTAAAACATTCAGATGTAAATTTTTTACCAACGAAATGATCTCAATTGTTTATATTACAATTGTATTCAAACAGGTCATGGGAAAAGTACCATTTAATAATTTTGACTGTTGACTTCAGAGTTGTTTGAATGCATGAATTAAATAAATTTTCAGCTTCCCGGATCAGTTTAATGTTGCTTTTCATGCCTCAAAACACATCCTGACATCTGAAGTATAAAAGTCGCTATTCCGTTGATTCCGAAAGAGTGGCTGTGTCTGGTGACAATGCGGGTGGGAACCTGGGTGCAGCTGTGGCCCAACTGGTACCAGAAACCCCTGTCAAATTGATATTAAAATGGGCAATGCATTGTTCTCGCTCATTCTTTCATACGGGTCATTTTCTCCCCCGGTATAAAATTAATGTAGTATTTATAGCTGCAATCATGATCTTTAGTAATTTTTACAAGAAAGTGCTCTCCAAAAAAATATGCTTTAATTTCGTCACCATTAAAGTTAATAGATAAATCAAGAGTTTTTCTCTACAGATGGCTCTGGAGAGTAGCATTTGAATTAAATTCAAATTTCAGGCCCTGATCTACCCAGCCCTTCAAGCCCTAGACTTCAACACCCCTTCATATCAGCAGAATACCAACATGCCCATTCTACCTCGGCCATTTGTGGTACGTTTCTGGCTTGAGTACTTGAATGGTTCCCAAAGCCTTGCTTCTACTTTGTTGGCGAACAAACACATGGCACTGGATTTGGGCCCAGAGATAACTGCAGTTAGAGCTAGCATAGACTGGACTAAACTCCACTCTGCAGAGGTTAAAAAGAACTACTAGCCAGTAGTGGCACTTCAGGGTGATCCAAAAGCTGCCCAGTCTGCTGGATGTCAAAGCTTCTCCCTTGCTGGCACCAACCGAGCTCCTGGAGGCATACATTGTGACCTGTGAGCATGATGTGCTAAGAGATGACGGCCTCATGTACGCCAGCCGACAGAGAGAGGCTCGAGTGCCCGTCACCGTCGACCACTATGAGGATGGCTTCCATGGCTGTCTCAGCTTTGCCTTTGGACCTTATGCATTCTCCGTTGGTAAACGAACCCTTGGGAACTACATTCACTGGCTGAACGAGAATCTCTAAGTTCAGTCCAGTCATTGATAGTCTTATAAGTCTGATCTCAACCAATAAAAGCAATAAAATTTTTCTATATATATTATATTATTCTATATATAATGTTTTATAAAAAATAAAACAGCATATACATATATACAAATGATTGTTAGCTTTTGGAGATATTTTATATTGGATTGACGTATAAATTAATGTTTTGTGTAAATAAATCTAAATACAATACTGGGTAACATCTTCTGTTCTTTTCTCTGGGAACTGGAACTCATCTGGTAGTTTCTGTGCTCCTGGCAGTCAGTAGATTTGACAGAGGGGAGTTTTTTGAGTATTTAGTGAAACTGGAGCTGGAGTGAGTATGTGTCTGTGAGCTCATGGGAAACGCCAACGGTGATGAGAAGAACCCAGGAATGCACATCTCACCTACGAGACCTCACATCAGCTTTGCTCTTTTTGACCTTTTCTCTTTAACTGAGACAAAGTGGGGTGACAATATAAAGTAAACTGAGTATTTACATGCAGCTTTAATCTCTGGGAGGGGCTTAAAACTTGTGCAAGCATTTTTGCCTTATCTTTGCCCACAATGATTAATTTTTTCTTTGTCCTTTTTCAAGGACAGGAGGCATGTGAATTACAATGTAATGAAACCATCATGTGCCTTTTGTGGCCGTGTGAAAGAGTGACTGTTGATGTGAAGCAGCTTTTTTCATACATCAATAAACCATAATAATTTGTTTAAGAAAAAAAATATCGTTTAATAATAATAATAAAAACAGCATTTTCCAAAACGGCAGCTTTTTGATGGTGTGTTCTTGGGATTGGCAACAGTTCAAATTTAGCTAAAAATGAAATTTGATCTATTAGGGGGTAAAAGACGTAATTTTTAAGAAATTATTTTGGTACCAGACAACAATCATGTGGCAATGACTAAAATCTTTTACTCCTCGGGTTAAAGTATTCTACAAAGCATTGCTTTAAACATTTACTTTGCTGTGATGCAAAATTTCTGTTAAAAAAAGGGAACTATAGAAACTATTAAATGAAATTATATAAACATGATAGAATTGCATTTGCTGTAATTTTCTAAAGCACTTAGTTAATTCTGAAAACTGCTAGAATGTTACATTTTTCCTTCCAATCTTTAAGTCCTTTTAGATAAAAAGCATCTGTTAAAAGTATTCGTGAAATAAAATAAATCCAACTTTAACATTTAACATCCAACAAGCTAACAATTTAAACACAGACAGCTCTGTCTGTGTTTAACTTCCCTTTTCTTGCTGCACTGGGTAATTTTGTCTGCTCAAAGATGAATGTGAGCACTAGTTCAGGAGGGGTAGCCATTGTTTTCCTGACTGGCTCTCTGTGGCAAAATTTCCACCACCTCTGCTTCTGATTAGTTGAATCACGAGTGGCTTTCAAGCATCAGCTTTGCACATGGGATGAGAATGCTTTTCGCGGGTTGACTCATTTGGAATCAGTTTTTTAAGAGCCAGAATGACTAATTTCTTGTTCAAATACAGGAAAATTCCATACTTTTAAGGCAACTATAACTAGAACACAATTAACATGTAATAGCATAGTGCGTGCTGCAGAGCTATCCGGAGAGGCCATTTTGGCATTCCAAACTATAACATTGCTATAGATTCAGTTTGTTTGTGACCTTTGCTGATTAGAAAGTGACTCCTTGGAAATGAAGTACCGTATTTTTCGCCGTATAAGACGCACTTTTTCTTCCCCAAACTGAGGGGGAAAAGTAGGGCAAATGCAGAGCAGAGCAGAGGGCGGTCACGGCCGTAGGAGAGGCGTAAGAGAGGCCGCGGCTTCGGCCTAGCTCCTGTTATGGTAAAAAATATACCTTCTCGATTGATAATAAATGCAGCTATTTATTGTAAAGATTTAGCAGTCTCAACGCATTTCCAACACACGTGTATCCGCATTGGAAGAAGAACCTCGAGCCTCTCAAAGAGACAAGCGCCTGGAAGAAGGGCGGGACTGAAGTATGACATGTGCTCTTAAAAGTTTCTCAAATCACATTTCTCTAAATGACCACTAGATGGTAGTATTATATAGGAAAAATCCCATCACACTCCGGAGCCGTCGGTGCGCGCTGATGTCATCGCCCTACCAAAACGCGGATCGTAAGGATTTTTTTTTTGTTACTTTTACTGTTTACTGACTGTTCATGTTACATGTTTGGCATATAATTGTTCTTAAAACTGCTGTTAACTTTTACACAGTTGATATAAAATATTTTACTACAGTATTTGGTTCAGAATCCTTTTTTTTTCTAGATCTTCCTCATTTAAAATTGAGTGCGTCTTATATGCCGGTGCGTCTTATACTGCAAAAATACGGTATATGCATACAGCAGGGGGTTGCTATCACTAACACGTTTAAGTCGATTCGAGAGCTCAAATAAAGTGTTTCTTTTTTTTAAACAATTGTTTTGAATCTTTAAAGGTTTGTATTGTCTAGCATGCTCATACTCATCAAGAGATCAAATACTTTTCACAATTCCTTTAAAAGTGCTAAAATATCTGAACTATATTTTTTTATTTTATTAAAATTGTTGATAATACTGGAATAAGAGATGTGTGCAGAGGAAGCACCCGGAAATGGCAAATTTCCATTCAAGTACATCCGAATCTGGTGAGACTGGGTTGAACTTCCAATCGGAAACTATGAAGCCTCAAAGAAGCAACATGGACGCTTCATTTATATGCTTTTGGTAATACAGTGATATTAAATTTCACTAATGCGAGACATGCATTATTTTATACGCCACTGTGGACTGTAAATGCTTATTTAGATCAGTAAAGTATCTTGAGAGACTTTTTAGAAATTTGCCAAATTTTTTCTTCAAGATTACAAAATGCAAAACAGACCAAAAGAAATTGGCATACATATTTGTGGGGAAAACAAAGAGTTCATCCTGTTTTTGTAAGTTTCCTCCTTTGAAGGATTTGTTCTGTTTTTCTTCTCAGAAATGTTCAAATGTGACTGTGACACAGGGTTTGAAGAGTGCGCCTGCAGGCCGAACCAAGAGGATCCTGCTGACTGGAATAACCTGTTATCACTCAAGCTTTGACAGGGAAACTGAAAATAAAAACCTCTGATATTTTTCTGTGAACTTAGTCAAGAGTGTAACAGGTCATGTCACTTTGCAAAACCTGATCTCAAGCAGCTCGATGGCAAAGTGTGAGGCACTTCCTGTTCCCAGCAAATACTCTCAACCTGATACACATTTTCAAACTTTGCATATTCTGCCTTCAGGAAGAGTTTTTCATGCCAACTTCTCAGATCTCTTGGCACAAGGTAATACAAGCAGCTCTCAATGTTTAATCAGGGAGAGCTGTAGAAAATGAAAAACACAACCCTAGTATTTCACATACCTAATGCACGGAGGAATGTTATCGTTCACATTGTTCATTGCTTCCTGATTTTAAGGGCAGTTTCTTAGAGCGAGCCAGCCTCCCATTTCCCTGCAAAGAATCACATTGTTAAATGCATGAGCAGGCAATGTTCATTTAGGCTGGGTTTTTTTTAGTTCAAGCCATAAAAGTTTTCAAAATGAGCAATGTGCGTATAAAATACAAAGTATCTAGGTTGTATATGAAACCTTGTAAACTGATTTTTAGAGTTGGCTTTGGAAAAAAAGCAGCTGATTTAATTGATGCTAACATTTTGTTTGTGTGCTAATCAGGATATAATTATCCAGATCAGTGCTTTAAGTGAACAAGAATATACATGGTTTATGCTTATTAGCCATTTGTATGTTGTGGAGAAATGGTGTATTTTTTCTTTGGACCAACATTCCTGACAGTTTTTTGTAATATGGTTCATGATATGTACGTTTCTCTAGCTTTTTTCCTGAAACCAGCAGAAACAAATGTGGCACCATTGGTTTATTTTTGCCAAAAAGGGTTCAGCGAAGGCTCACCACTGAATCATGGAAAATCTACCAAATTGGAATGATATGAGTGGATCTGAAATTAAGAAAGCTTAAGTCCCATGAACACTGGCAGAAATGTGACCGAATTCCTATTTTTGCTCCTATGTGACCCAGACCCGATGTGTTCAATGTGTAAACAGGAAAAATTGCATGTACTACGATATTTCATGATCAGATTCAGTCCTTCTTTATTTGTGGAAAAAGATTTGCGACAATGCGACCGTCATGTCTGAGGCATTACCACCTCTATGTCTTTTAGCTTAGACCATTTTTAATGACATCATCAAACACAACAAATGAGAGAGAGAAACCCAAAGACGTACGGCATTTGCAAAGGGATGTCCTGACGAAACTTAAAAAAAATAAATAAAAAAATGTAAATGAACAAAGTTGGCAGAGCATACAGAATTTTGATTTGTTCGTCCTTAGGTTTCAGACCTGTCTTTCTTTCGTAAAACTCCCCACATCCATGACCGTAGTTATAAAAACAGAAACATTTGCACAAACTGCAATAATGGCCCTTTTCCTCCATCCCCTTTGCAGGACCACCCCCTATGCACATTGGTGTAACTTAATGTACACAATACAGATAGGAGTCATCGTTGAAAGAATGTCTACCAAGTGAAAAATTTAGAAATGGGGAACAAATCTGAATCGAGCATCAAGACTTGCAGTGTAAACAACATTATAGAAACAATGTTTTAACTCTTACTAAGACTTACTGACTTTAAGGGAAAAGTTTTCTACTTTTAGAACATCAGTAACTTTTTAGATTTGTTTATGAATCCTAAATAAGTTCACAGAGCATAGCAGGGAAGTTGATTTATGGCAATGTCTTAGATAATTTATTCAGTTTAATTTTTTTCCTGGAAAGATGTGAACAGTACAAACAAAACATACCTAAGAGTAACTGAAATGAAAACTACTTAAGACATTACCCAAATCTGTTCTGTAATGTCAAACTATGTCATGCCAAGACAATGATTAATTGAAGCAGTCGTCTTCCATTACCACATATATAATCACTGATACACATCACGTATCTCAACTGCCAAAGCTTGAAATTCACAAGACATTTGCATGAAAAAGTAAAAGACTGAGGCTGTTTCATGTTAATTTCTGAAGACATGTTGGGCTATAGGTTAGCACACTGAGTCCATGTTGAGCTCATCTATCACTCCCCGCCCAAGATGACCATTTGGCTTCCACGGCTTCTTAATGGAGAAACCCTGCCAAGTGTAAAGTACTCAGCCCCTCAAGGCCTCCACATATTCATCCACATAAATCAGCAAAGAACATCTTCACTAGTGTTTCATGGCATATTCTCTCTACGATCTCTGACCCAAGGCTCAATTTTCTTTGAAAGTGTAAATATCAAGCATTAATGGTTTTGGACAGGCCAAGGTCATGGCAGTCCTCCCACATGGCGTCGTGGCTATCAACATCAAGCTCTGGAGGGAAAACTGGGAATCTCCCATCTCTCTTCCATCTGGCTCAGGGTGATGTCACTGAGAAGCACAATAAACCCTTGTGCCCCAGTTGTTTTATTATCCTCATGCAAGTGTTTAATTGTAACGTTTTATCAGAATCAGAATGAACTTTAGTGGCAAATGTATGTGAACACACACAGGAAATAAACTCCAGTGCAACAACAAATGAAAGTGCTGAACTCAAACTTAAACATATGGTGAATAAAATATATTTACATTTATGTGGAAATAATGAAAAAAAACAATATGTGAAGTAATTTGCATACATACATTTAAACAACATTAAAGAAAGATCATCTCAAGAATTCTATCTCTGTCTCTCTCTCTCTCTCTCTCTCTCTCTCTCTATCTATCTATCTATCTATCTATCTATCTATCTATCTATCTATCTATCTATCTACCTACCTACCTACCTACCTACCTACCCACCCACCCACCCACCCATCCATCCATCCATCCATCTATCTATCTATCTCTCTATATATATTGACATGTGAGGGGCGAGATCAGCTTTGCCAGGTGAGGCGCATGAGGCTGTGGGCTTCTAAGCACGACACCAGCCGGTGAGCGAGAGTCACAGTGTCGTGTGCTGCCTGCAGTTTCGCCGCTAGGCCAGCCAAAGCAAGCCAGGCTTTGCTGGTTACCCATCCCCCATGAGAGCATGCAGGGAGTTGGGCCGACCACATTCCGGCAGGGTCCGATGCAGCGTAGATGGGCCCAGTTAGCTTGGAGCTCTGTGGAATGCTGGGAGCACCAGCGCCGCGAGATCCAAACCTTCGGAATCCTACGCGCCACTGGATTGAGCAGAGTGAGGGCATCCCGGAACTGTCTCCCTGCATGCCACCCAGCATTCTCGCATGTATGGCCTGCTCATAAATATATATATATATATCTCCAGCACAGATTTAAACAAATGTGCAGTACATCCTGATTCAGAATCATAAAGGTGTTTCTCAAGTTTGCAATGAGCATCTGAATGATTCATAGAGGAACTGGGTGAAAATGGGACATTTTCAAGTTGTTTGTCATTGTAACATCTTTGTTGGAAGGAATAGACCCAAGAAATGCAAGGACATTGGCCACTGAAGTTGGCTCTCCCTTCCACAACACTGAGAGGTTGAGGACAGGAATAAGTAATCAATAAATGATACCCCCTAAAAAACACCCCCTATGTCGAATATGGTGGTGAAAACATTATATTTGGAGGTGTATCATCAAATTGTTGGTGAGAACTTTCTTCCTTAAACCATGGCATTAAAAATAGGCAACATGACGCCATAGGAAATCTGTGGAGCTCAAGATTGTAGGCATCACACCAGCCTTAAAGGAAAAATGCGGCAAAGTCCCTGGTAGACACTAACTACAACAAATGTCTGGCCTCTGTGACAGAGAAATGACAATAAGTGTTATTTTTGACTAATATAAATGTGAAACTTTAAACATAAGGTTTTTATTTCATTCATGTGAAAATAAACATACATTTTTTTGCAATTTATGCATTTGGTTGTCTGGGCGCTAAAAAATTCTGGTTGAGAGACTGAAAATTAATCAATGTTTAACGAAAAACCTTCTAATTGAGAGAACTGCAAATTCCTTCAACGCCAAAGAGCACTAAACCAATGGAATCCACTTTAAAATCCAACTGCAGTAATGAAAACATCTGTTTGCATGTTACACGTGTGAGAGTATCACTTTAGCCCCCAATGTTTTTATCTCCCTCAAACTACTTCACTCTTTCACCCCTTCTTAATTTCCTCTGCTCTGTGTCTAATTTGACACTAACAGCAACTTGTAAAAAAACAAAACAAAAAAAAAACAATAAAGCAGGGCCCCCCAATCTTGGGGGCCTTTTTAGCAAGCCAAATTCCTAATTCCATGAATGCAATGGAGCATTGAATCACGGCCTTTAAGTCTCTGCGAATCCCCCCATGTTCTTAGCTACGGATATGATCACACATTCATCAGCGGCCTGTCGAGACTTTATAGCCTCTGTAGCTTACTTTAAAAGTCCCAAAGGGTGGAAAACCAATATGAAGGTCCTATTGCTAGGTCTCACTTTAGCTTACTATCAGTTTGAAAAGCACATAGTAATGGAATGATATCACAGTTCAGCTCTATATAGCTGCAATGGACCTTAGGCTGATGTGAAACAGCCCTGAAGATTTTTTTTTCTGTGAAATTACAGTCAGACATCAACGGTTCCCCACTTGAAAACCCACCAGTGCTTCTATGGCTTTATTATGTGTTTGAGGATATCAGGGTGTTGTCATGTCATATATGTTACACACGTTTGTAATGTGGTAGCAAAGTTGTCTGCAAAAATTAAAAACTACATGGTGTTCTTTATAGTTGTTTTTACATTGCTCAGTGGTGGAATGAGTAGCACTGCTGCACCTCAGTTTGAAGGTCATTAATTTGGGGCCGGTTTGCAATTTCAAAATGAAAGAAAAAAGCAAACACAGTTGTTTTTTCAGTATTCAATCCAGTTCTCAAATAAAAAAATGTATAGATTTTATAAAGAAGTTACTAGAAGTTACTTTTGTTTTCAAGTTACCCGACTTGGAAATTTGTTGATGGTTACTTCTGTGTTTGGAGAAATTATGTCTGACACAGCTGCCAAAGGCACCTCTATCACTCCCTGGAGTATGGCTGCAGTATAGAATTAAAGTCAGTAGCACTTTTACCATTCTTTGATATTTTAACTCCTATTTATATTAGTTAAAATGTTTTGATGATTGTTAACAGTTACAGTAAGCAAAGTTCAATAGTTTTTTATTATTGATACTAAGTCCACGTCAAGTAAAAAGTCACAAAATTTAACTTTTAAAGTCACTTCAAGCCGTTTACAAACAAGAAAACCTGTTCATCTTCCAACTGCATTAATGTAAATGTATTTAAACCCTAAAAGAGCAAAAACCTAAGCATAAAATCTAAAAAAAAACATTAATTAGAATACAAAGAGGTTTAAATGTTGATGTGCCAACAGGACTCAAGCAAAATAAAACCTTTAACCATAGACTGTAAAAAATTATGTACGACCGCCTATATGACACCGCCTACTGCCATTGGGCTGAAATAAAGCCACTGCGGAGCTCTCCTTGAAGCAGCCATTGGCGGTATATATGCGCATATACAACTTCCTGATAAGGATGGAACTCTCTTGGATTCAGAGCTTCACCTCCACTCTGGCAGCAAAAATTATGTTTCTCACGAGCTGTCAATCACATGGTTTTTTCTACCAATAGAATAATTTAGATCTTATAAAAAGCTGTTTGCGCGTGGTCTGTCTCGCTCGGACACTTCCATGATGTTCTTCCATATAAAGAATTTGTGTTCCGTCACCCATACAAATGCACTCCCACCAATCCCTGCAGTCAAGAAACTCATGCCTCGTGCTCCGGGACACCACATCGTCGAACCAGCAGCCTGCTGATCACCAGTCCGTTTATGTGTTTGGTGTGTTTTCAACAGCTGCTTGAGTGTTGCTAGGGTGTGGTTGTGTTTTTTGATTTGTGTTAGGGAGCTGTTTAGAGACCCCATAATGGAAGTGTTGCAGCATGATTGTGTGGGTCTTGTCACAGCAGGTTGCTCCTCTATTAGATTCAGCAAAAGTCAACTTCCAATATTAAGAATATTCCTTTCCAGAGATATTGCCAGGGATAATTTTCCGGTGTTAAATTGTAAATGAGTCTGTTATGCTCTAGTGTGTTCAGGGTTGCTTATACATTCAGCTCCAAGAAAAAGGGAGTCAGCGGGGGAGGCTTTTTCTCTCCGGAGCAGGACATCGGTCAATCATGGCGCCAGACTACAGTCATGTTTCATTGCCTGAAGAATCTCCCTCCCACACGAACACCACTTAAACACACAGATGCACACATTCCCACAATTAGCAAATAAAAGTATTGCTAACTTACGTTTTCCTAATTCTCACGTTTTATTGTCTTTACAATTTGGTTCCCACAATTTATCAAAAACAATTACACAATTCCCAGATGCATTTTAGCTGATGTAGGAATGTAGCAGGGTCACCATCCATGATGAGTTAGTCACATTCTGTCAGCTTTTCCTGGCGTCAGCTAAAACAAACCCAGCTAAATCTACACTTTACATTCACTTCTGCTGGAAAACCCCAAGTTTCCGGCCCGTCCATTGGTTGCCTGCCGATCTGCTTCTTTTTTTCTCATTCTTTGTGTTCCTCCTCCCTCCAGCATTTCTGTGCCAGATATTCTCAGATCCACATTGCTGCTCATTGCATTGTTTAGGCTAACTTCAATTCAGACCAGGCCATGTCAACATTATGGCCTTCAGAGAGCACAATCAACCACAGCTGCCTCACATAGATAGACGGAGGAGCGATAGAAAGAGCGATGAAACAGTGCTTTTGAGAATGGGTGTGGAGACAAAGGTTCATATCATTGTAACTTTGGCCTAATGTGTGTTGAAGCAGGACCCTGTGGCCAGATTAAGTATGTGAAAAAAGTGAAAAGTTTACATGTGAAACGCCTAATCCGTGCAAAGGCTCTCAGAAACAACAGTATAAATAAAAAAAAAAGGAAAACCAGAGAAAAATACAAGTACATTTTTTAAACACTTAACTCTACACATTATTCATGTAATAAATGATAATAAAACAACGAAAACATAATAAAATAGAATGAAATAAATGAAAAATAGTATGTACACAAATTTAAAACTTTACCTTGCGAGTGAGGCGGTGTGTTCACGGATTGCGAACACCAACACAAAATCAAAATCCTAAAAGAAATAACATTTATAAAGTGGAATGTGCTGTTCTGTAACACAAGTTAGAGGAGAAACATTTGGCTTTTGTTTTCGAACAGCAGTTTCCATTTTATAAACTTAATTTACTAAGGACACCTTGACTCTAACCTTTATTATGACACATTATTGGTGATCTATACATAATGTTTTGCTAGATTTAAAACGGATTTAAAGTTTTTTTGGTGTGATAATAATCAAAGTTTCAGCACCTTTACCATTGTCTGTCAATGGAACAGAGGAACGCCAAGACCCAGAAGCGCTACGCAACTGTTGGTGGCGAGTTTACTGCAGTCACGTGACGCCTAAATGTTAACCCTTAGAGGTCCCTGCATGCACCGGTGTGTTTGCCAATCACAGCATCTGTTTTTAATTAAGTAGGAAGAACAGTCGGCTATTGTTTAATTTAGATTTCATATATAATGGGTAGGTTTCAAAAACATTATTAGCTGTAATATTTTTGGTTTTAAAAGAAGATTAAAAGAGTTATGACACAAAATTTGCAAGGTAATTCAAATGAATATCCAAGAAAATGCAATCGTCTTTCAGTTTCGCTTACAGACCTTAAATCAGTGCAATATAATGGCGAAAAGACATTGGACCCCTCAGAAATACAATACTTGTGAAATGGTTTGTGTTTTTAAACGTTCTGGCACAAAACAAAGCAGAATAGGACAAAAACTGCTTGGAACAGTGTATAAGGTTTAGGAGAAGTTTGCCTGTTTATTTTTATACAATTTTCAAATTTGTTTGACCTTGTCTTTGCATTTTTGGGGGATTTATGAATTTTTATTTTGTCCAAATATTATAGATTTTTGTTAAAAGACACTTTAAAAACTACTCTGAATTTTACTTTTTGTACAATTTCAGGATTGTTGTGAAAATAGTGTGTAATGTAATGAATAAATAAGCTGGGGTTCTACTAAAATATATCAAGCTATTGACAGAAAAACTTATCAAAGCAAACTGTAAAAACAGCTTAAAAAACAGTCAAAAACGCAGACTTCAACAGGTTGAATGTGGTCATTTGACCTAAATGTGTAAAAGGTAAATATGAACTATTTGATAGTACTCAAATGTTTTGTGGAGATTACTCGTATTTTTATTTAAAGGGTTTTTATAAAAAAGATTTATTTTTATGCATTGAACTCTGAGGAAGGAACATCATTAGTTCCATAAAAGGTTTATTCTAATTTCAATTGGTACAGAAAACTATTTCTCCTTAAAAACAAGGAGTAGTCAGCAACAACCCCGGAAGTCATCGGAGACATCAACATCTGAAGAACACCGAGACCCGCGATGTCATCACAGGTGAAGACTGTAATTATAGGTAAGTAATCTGGTAAGTTTTCGAGCAGTGGAGATTGGTGGCAGGTGAGTATTCAGCAGAGAACATATCTGAAAATCCAAGTGAACCATTCAAGCTGAGTCAGGAGGTGTGTACTGTATGTCTGACAAATGTGGTGGAACTGAAAGCAGTCTTTCAAAGACCATTGACTGATTAGGAGTATTCTGTGATTGGATGATGGGTTAATCATTGTTTGGCTCCAGGTGAGTTCATCAGAAGGACATTGGTGGTTGGTTTTGTGTCTAAGGAACTACTTAGAGACGATCTCGCTACTACTAAACAATGCGGAATTTCCCCGCATATGATAACAGCATCATTAAAAAACATTTTACTATGAAACACATTTAAATGATAACATGATGCCCTTTAATCTATTTTAAAGCAACACTGATGTCTTAAAAAAATGTACATTTGCTTCATTTTGAGTAATTAAAAACGCTCATGGACCTGACCTTGCCAATGTGGTGGCTCATCAGATCAGATATCAACTTGCTCCACATCATCCTCACTGCCCACTATCCCCAAGAGCGGACCTACCAACAATGTAATTACATTTTTAAATGTACATTTTTAAAATTCAGTTTAATCAAAAAAAATATGTTTATTATTATCAATGTTATCAACTTAAATGGAATTAGTTTCAATAAAACTTCTGAGTACATTGAAATTTTTAGATTTAAAGTGTAGTTGCATGCACATGGCCAATTATTGATGAGAGAGTTGGGATAGTTGGTGGATTGACACAGATCAGTAATGGTAATGTGAGTATGAGTAGCCAATATATATATATATATATATATATATATATATATATATATATATATATATATATATATATATATATATATATATATATATATATATACATACATATTTTTTTTAAATACTTTGCCTTTCTGGACACTTTGCTAACCCAACCGTTAACAAACTGATGGTGGGGCAACAACATGGTTTCGAAAAGTCTGATTTGTGGGAGAATTTAATAAACAGCATCATGGGAATCTGATGGCACAGCTCACACTGGTTGACAAGTTGCTTCTCTATAACAGTGGACTCCATGCAACCTCTCACTTAAAGATAAAATCCTGAAAATTAAAGCAAAAAATGTAACCTTTTATTCTCTATTACTCAACATAATAATAAAAAATACTTGTGCTTAAAATGAACGCACTCTGTTTTATGCTGAGTCTATACTTTTTAGCAGGCAGTGTCTTGAGAGATCCATGAAGCCCATTTGGTCATTTCTGCTCATCTGCTGTTGATTACAGAGGCTGATCCAATCTCAGCATGACATATTTGGCGCAAACAAGTCATTGGAAAAAATAATATTGGGTAATTTTGCTGAATGGCACAAAGCTTCAGAGGGCCCCAGTATCCAACTCAGGCTCTGAACTCACATAGGGAATAATTTTAAAAGCATCCATAAATGATAATGTGAGAGAACATGTTAGCACTTACAGTTTAATGGGCGAATTTGCTAGAAACAGTAGAGCTTTGTAAAAGAGAGTTCATCATATTTACAATGTATTTAAACTTGAGCGTTATATATAAAGACATCAGTGTTTTAACATGTTTTGAAGACTGTTCATTTACTTAGCATATGTGCTACAAAGCAGCTCAGCATTCGTCTTGTGAAATCCACAAATATATTAGATTATGTTAAGACAACAGGAAAAATGTTCTTTGATTCTTTTTAGACATTTGGAAACAGCTTTTTTAAAGGGGCCCAACAAAACCTGTCAGCTGAAGTTGATGGGAGTAACAGAATAGCTCTTTAAATCAAATGGCAAGAAACGACCAGCCCTTGAGGAGAACAATCCATGGAATACCCCCTAGACTTTCTAAATGAGACCAGATTGCAACCACATGTTAGGAATCACAGAGTCATGTGGCCATGTTTTATCAAGAAAAATAGCAGATAGTTTTGATGAAACACGTGAATCTAATAGAAAATAAACGTGATTCGAAATGAAATGTTTAGTGAAACTCTGTTGACAGCCCGCCTAAATTCTTGGGTTAAAATGAGTTGGAATGGACAAATGTGCACAAAAAAATATTCAAACGCAAAAGCCAATACGTAACACATGGTTTCACTGTTCATACAGGGGTTGGACACTGAAACTGAAACTCCAGGTGTTGGATCATAATAATAGTGTTTGATGTCAAAAGCTTTCAGAGGAGCTACGTTTGCACTAGTCCTTTTCAGTGTAGCGCCACTAGACTTGCTTCACTAAAAAATATTTGTTCTGATGAGCTGTGATATTTGAGACTATGACCTACAGTGAAAATAAAAGTATTCCATTGAAAAACAGACATTTTAATTCACTTTATTGTAACAATACGAGTCTATTTGTTCCATGATTTGTTGCCCACGACACAATCGGTCAGCCATTGCTGCTTAAATTCCTACTGACCTGATGATTTAACCCCCACACTCGAACTTAATGATAGATGCATAATTGGTGAAGTTTGAACAGCCATGAACTTGAAGCTGTGTTTAGGAACATGGTAGCTGGTTATTAGCTGGTTTGAGATCCACGCAGCTTGACCTGGTCACACAGGAACTTCCAATTGTCAGGAACCACAGAAGTTTTTCACATTTTTTTTAATCCATGATGTAATTCAAATATCCAATGATCACAGTTTTACCTAAAGAATACTTTTCATCAGCCCTTATATCTTTTCTCACCCCTGCCCTTATTGTCGAGACACCAAGAACATTTATACAACAAAGAACAAATAACCTCAACGCCCCGACAGGAATGACCACCAAAAATTAAGAATGCACTATTTTTTGGTGTCTTGGCTGTGCAGTTAAAAAAGATCGTTATAATGGAAGTCAATGGGGCATGAACAATAAATGAGGTAAAAAATGAATATCTGGTGCTATACTAAAATAGTTAATACTAATTTAGTTACTAATGTTTGTCATGTCTGTAAAAAGTTACCACATTAAAAGTAAAAATAAATCCAGGCCATGGTAAATTATTCAAAATAAGTCTTTTTCAGAAATCAGTGACATCATGTAAGATCTTGGCAATTAAAAGGTAAAAACCTTAAATAGTGTTTATTAGAGCTACGAACAATACGAAAGTGTAAGAAATTTAAAAAAAAACTCAAAGCATTTTCTTAAAAATTAGATATGTAACCAAAAACCAATAAATTTAATGAAGCAGAGGAAATGTTGTGAAAATGTTTAGACTCAAAAACAAAAGTGGCTAAAAACATCCCCAACACCACATAAGTGCTTTATTTATCGAAGAAACCTATTTGGTCAATGAGATGTTTTTATGTACAAGATTTTGTATATTTTCCTGTTTTGATTATGTTTTAGGTTATTTTAGATCAGTTCATTCGAAGTGATTGTTTAATTTACTCTGAGAATTTATATATCTGATATTTTTCTTGGTCTTAACTAAAACTGTGCCTCTGGTCTTCCAATTCCTCTAAAGCTGAGAGCTTAAATCTTTGAAACAGCTTTTTGTAACCTTACCCCTAAACCATCACGTATAGCAATCGTTGTTTTCAGGAGTTGTTTAGAGACTCCCATGTTGGCACTGTTTAGAGAAGATGCAAAGAGGCAAAAAAGGGTAAATCTGGCCACTTTCAAATACTTGCTTATGATTGGATTCAAGAGCCACAGAGGTTATCTTTATTAGTGATAAAGGCATTGAAATAAAAAAAAAATTACAAGGGTGCCTACATTTATGCATATGCCTAATTTTGTTCAAATAATTTTCATATTAACTTTATTTAACTTCTCAAATATCACTGTGTTTCTCCTATATGATATATTTCATGAAAATATATTTTCCAGTCAACCAATGATTTATAAAGGAAAATCTTGAAAATTGGCCAAACATGTGAACACCACTGAACAAATAATTGGAAAGTTATCTAGGTTCGATAAGCTTATGCTGATAAGCTTTCTTTTATTTCTATTTTAAAGTTTCAGTGTGTTTTTTTGGTTTTGTTTGTCCACTTGACATTGAGTATGTATGTGATGACTTATGGGTGGGTTACATAAGTAATTCTTTTACAATGGTATTGGACTGGTGAATCGAATCAAAAGAGAAAGAAACCTGTGGGACAAACAAACCTGAAGTTGGTATCTTTGATGAACACTGTGCACGGCCCCGCCTCCTCCATGTTTTTTCATATGTAGAGGAGGAATTCTGCTCCAGCTTTTGTCTCGAGCTGCAGTCAAACACACTCATACACGCTATGGTCAACATGCCCAACTCACACAGCATGCAATATATCGGACTAATGCTGCTGGCCGCAATCCTCCTGCAAACAATAGCCGTGGCTGTAACCTTCATTTACTTCAACCACGTCTTGTCGACGGTAAGGGCCGTTCGTCTTCTCGCACGTTACTTCAGAACTTCTCCGAACCACGTTTTGCATGTGGCAAGGAAATGTTGCAAACGAGTCAATTTTGGGGGAAAATATGCCGTTTCCTGGGTTCTTTTGTTGCGGTTTCAGTCTGAATTTAGTTTAGTGGAGTGTTGCCAACAGGTCGCTCAGTGGAGCCTGAAGAACACGTTAAGCAATAGCAGAAGACAATCAATGGCACAATGTGCCACAGTAAAAACAAAAGTAGACAGTACGATTGCGTTTTCATTTATTACTGTTGCTCTTTCTTGATGTATCTATGCTTGAGACAGAAGTGACCATTGACCTACATGAGCAAGTATGATATATAAATATGAGATGTCTTTCATTAATAATTAGTCATTATAATAATTAAAACATTCAAAAATTAATTAGAGATTATAATTATTGACTTGTTGTATGTACAGTTCATTTTTCCCTCAGTTTGCTTATTATTTTGAGTATATCAAATGCACAATCTAAATTAATGTAAGCAAGATTTGGCAGATAAAACTATTTTAATGTTCAAATAGAAAAGCACTTGAAGCCAATATTCATTTGATTAAAAATCTGATTTGTCATGTACAATAAACAAATAAAGTTTATTGATTTGTGAAGGGGTTGGTGCACAATAATATTAAATGTACATTTTATACAGAAGAGGTTTCCTGGTAAATGTGAATAAAACCCTGTACCTAATGTTTATAATTGATCGCCTCTTATTGGTAATGTTGGATTATTTTAGTTTGGCTGTAGTGAATATTATTCTCTAAAGGACTGAGCCGGTCCACCAAATGTACTAGATGTCTTTTGTGTATGAGCTGATGGTTAAATATAAATCCCAACTCTTTCAGAACTCCAAATGTTGAGGTGTATTAACAAACATTTTTGTAAAGCAAAAAAAAAAACTAAAACTTTTTTTTTTAACTGACATTCGCTTACTCCACTTTCATACTGCACATTGAAGGAGAAAGATTCTAAAGAGGACTGAGTGTACAAACTTAACCAAAAGTAAAGCTTGAAATCTTAACATCAGTCAGTATCTATTATTACCTTGTCAAATGTTTTTTTTCCAATTTGTAGTAAACGTGTGTCTTTGTATGCTGACCACTGTTTCATCTCTTGTCAGGTAATTTCCCCTCGAGAAAACTGTCCAATAGCCAATCAGACTGACATAATATTATTGCTGTTTTTAACCATTGATCAATTGAAATACAGTTTTCTTTAAGTAAATGCAGAGATTCACACTTTGTAATTGTTGTACAAAGCTTAAATCATTGTCAACCAATTAAACATGGTCTTCTGTAGCCAAAAAAAATTCAAGGGGTTAAATTGTGTCCAAAACACATTATTATCCATGCTTCTTAATGTCTACCCCTGAAATCCTGGAAAATGTGACACCCCCAATACTTTCCAGATGAAGGAAACTTTCTCCAAGAGCAGTGTGTCTTGCTTAATGCGGGCCAACCTGCGGACGGCAGATGATCCAGAGCAGAATGGGGAGGATGGCAAAGATGACCCCTGCTGGCAGGTCACCCAGCAGCTCCACTTCCTCATAGAAAAGGTATCTGCTTTTAAGAGGGGGGCAGAACATACACAATGAGGCCATTTATGACTTGGGTTATTTTACTTTTTAATTAATTTAGGAATTTCCTTCATTTTAGAAGCTTAAAGTAGAAGACCCTATTTTTACAAGCACGCCTGAAGAATGTTGAACAGGTTCTAGTAGAATTATTCTAAAATGTGATTTTTTTTGTTTGTTTTAACAGTCAATGTCCAGTCGTTACCAGAAAGAGATTTCGTCTGCAGTTAAAGGTATTTTTTTTTCAAAGTCATGGTTCTTTCTTCAGCATTTACCTTTCATTTACTCTGAGTTTGGTCATCCAATGTATTTGAGTTTGAGTTAAAATGTAAAAGTTTGCCTTGTTCTTTATAAATGCTTGTGCGTTGGATCTGCTGACCTGAATTGGATCAATCATTAAGACCAGTAGATTGAGCCAAAAAGATGTTTTGATGTTCTAGTAAAGAAAACAGTCAGTATATGGATGGCCTGTGGGAGGGTAAATTCTGAGAAAATTTTCAGCTATGGTTG
>SRMA01026336.1:0-10909 GCA_007224835.1 Danionella cerebrum
ACCACATTACTAATAATAGCTAGTAAGATTGCCCCCACATTGGTAATAATACAGTGGTTCTCAAACTTTTTTAGTCGAGCCCCCCCTTTAAACCTTTAAAAGAATCTGGGCACCCTCAGATGTAAAATAATAATTATTTAATAATTAATTAATAATTGTTTTAATGTAAAATAATGTAACTACTCCTTAATGTAAGTGTAACGTCCACTGCTAGGTATATGTACCACATTGTATTTGTATGTATGTTGCCCTTTAAGAGCTCTGCCCCAAACCCTCAGTGTGTGCGAGGAGAGGGAGAGACGGAGAGGGAGAGACGAGTGTGTGCGCTGCTCTTCCCCTGGGACCGCTTCCCTGTTGTATATTGTTTACTTTTGTTTTGTGACGCTGAAGGAGGCTAAAAATAAAGGTTTGAGTTTGGGATGATGTGCTCGTCTTGAAGCTCCTTCTTTTTCCACTGACTATCCGGCACAAGCGTCACATCAGGCTCAAGAAACATCGCAGATAAACTATTACATTTCACATCTTGAAATGTATTTTAGCGTGAGAAATCGGGTTTGTAGCGTGAGAGATCACTCAAATGCGAGAGTATTACGTTCAATGCGTGAGAAATGTTGGACTTTTGAGGGTCCAATGCGTGTTCAAAATGATTTTAGGAGAAAGTGTGTTAATAAAAAGGTAGATTTAATAAGTATTATTACAAGAGGAGAACAATGCGGTGCACCGGAGAAATCTTCCCAGTCTGTTCCCAGGATGATTTCTGAATTTTCTCTGTCGTTCTCAGCTCAAATATCACATTTCAGTTTCCCTCTCCGCCCCCTTACGCGTTTCCTTTGAAACAAAACTGTAATATTCTGGAAGAGTATCCTTATCTCTTCCTGCCTGGGAAGAAAAGGGGAGTCAAAGCAGTCCTCTTTCCCTTTTCCGAGGCCATGTATAATAAAACCATTCATTCTCATTATAGTGAGATCTAACTTTACAAGCATAGGAAGTTAATTAAATTTCCCACAAATCCCTCTCTTGACCTCTGAAAGAGGTCACACCTCATAACATTTCTAACAGTTACCACATGGTCCATCGAGACAGTTACACCAAACAACTAACTAGTTATAACACATCACATTGATTTAAGAGTATATTGATCGAGTTCCATAAAAGAAATCATCTTTAAAAGTATATAAAGTATGCGATTCGGTATTAAGCTTAAAACAAATCATGTTCGATAGCATTCAAAACACAGTTTACAAATATTTTTTTTTGAAAAATCTTATTTTTTTTCTTCCTTCCCTTACTAACATGGATCCCAGCACGATCTACTATGCCGAGCCCAAACACGGAGCACCCCCCGAGGACAATACAACCACACCCACCCAAGAACAACTCACAGTCCATCTACCAACACCCCAATAAAAGATTTGAAAGTACTCAGTGTATTTTTCCAGACAGCAGTGTCTCTGTTCGTCTCTTTTCATGCACAAGGGCCCCTCAAACCCTTCGATGTTATAGTTCATTGTAGTCGTTAGAGACGCCATTTGTATATTCAGTGCCGTCAGACGGTCTGGTATTTCTGCAGACCCACTTCAGTCCGGGGTGTGGTGAGGCCATGGAGAATGTCCAAGGACAAGTGTAGCCGCACATCCACAGAAGATCCCCGCATGCGAACCAAGCACAGCATCACGGCCAGTATCCATCCGAGTAAGGTTTCCCTCAAACAAAGAAATCCATAATTAATAATCATTTTCAACCAAAAACTCTGGCACTGAGTTCACTGACATGAATCCCAAAAATATGCTATACTGCACAAAACCAAAACACAGGAACCCCCCCCAACGACAATACAATCCCACACATCCAAGAATAACACACAGCTTATTAACCAACACCACGATAATGATAAGGCACAGGTCCATCTTCCATCCGACATCCTCTTTCGCAAGACCAAGAATCCATCTTCCATCCGACAAAAAAAAAACTCCCCTTTTGTGTAGTGGAATGGGAGTGAAAGCAAAGTTCTTTGTGAGATATGGGCGAAACCACATCTGCCCATTAATCATTGATAACAGTGGGAGTACCACAGAGAGAAAATTCCTTCCGGAGGCCCCCTTGGGCACCAGTTCGCCGAATGACTCTACAATCAGAGCCCTTTAGTGTCCAGTCTGTACCTTAGAAACTGTTGATTTGAAGGGTGAGCCAGTTGACAATGGAGTGTCAGCAGATGACTGCTTGGAACACTCATCAGGCTCAATGGTGTTGGCTCATAGGATGTGGTGAAGCCGTAGTGTTACCCCGGGATGGGCGCAATTGCATGTCCCACGAGAGGCCCCCGCGCCCCGGTTCAGCGCAGCCCAGTGAGAGGACTCATCTCAGCAAGGCCAACCTCAGAGTAAGAGAACAAACCATTAGAAAAATATCAGATATTAAACAACTTCATATTATATATCGTCAGAAATCAAAAATACTAATAAAAAACTTTTTTTTTTCCAAAATAAAATGCAAAATAAAATCAATACACTAGTATAAAGCAATAAAAGACTGATAAAACAGTGGAAACTAACACCGTAAGGATGAATGCAGTTTAAGATGAACAGTTGGATGGTGGATGTCGTAAGGATTGATCATCCTCTCAGGTCAAAGGCTCTCTTTAAAATCTCAATAGTGGGAACAGAAGGAATATTAGGAATGCTTGTTCTGAAAGAGCCAGCAAACAACAGGCATAAGTAACTATGATAAAGTAAGCTTTCGTTTTGTCAAACATTCATTCATCATTAATGACCATTCATACATTAATCAATATAATGCATTTGTGCTTTTCTCTTTGAATCACACATTTACTCTTCTCCATTCCAGGTCCACCTTGCACACAGTCTCTCTGACTATGGAATAAGTTCCTTTCATACAAACAAAACAAACATTCATGCATCCTAGATCGAAATATTTTACTTCCTTGCATTCAGTTTTCTCATCAATCAATGGGACAGGATTAACTGAGGCAGGAGTTATACAAACAGTGTTGGAATCTACAGCAACATTATTTTATTTTGAAGAACAGCCAGTAAACACGCTTCAAGATCTCTCTTGAGTAACGTCCCAGAAACTGAGATATCATAATGCTAAGCCACATTAAACATATCATCTTTACAGTTGTCTATTTTAAACGTTGTCATTTAGTAAATAAAATGTTTTATAATAATTAAGAATAAAGAAAACAACACTCCGGACCTAACCACCTATCCACAACACTAAATACAACCTTCCTAGTCTTCGGAGGGTTACCAATTGGGAGACAGAGTCTCCCCCCCGGGGTGCCTCCAAAAATAAAAAACTAAAATAACAAACTAAAACAACAAACAGTGACCCGATGGAAGGTCCGGCGCTAGGCACGGTCAGCTGGATCACTCTAACTAACCGGAGCGTAATTTACTCTGTCCAAAAAATGCAACTAAAGATCTCAGATGAAAAAACTGCTTCTCTGGCTGGTCCACAAGTCTTTGTTTTTATCTTCACTCTTCTTCTCGTTGGCATTTTTTATTTTATTTTATTTATTTATTTATTTATTTTTTAAACATGTCCTAATCGGGAGCCGACAAAGGGCATTTGTGACAAAACCAAGAGCAAGAAAGAGAGAAAGTGCTTCTCAAGAGCGCGTACGCGAGAGAGCAAAAATATGCGAGAACGCGCACCAGAAGATAAGTGTGTGTGAGAGAGAGAAAGAGCAAAAGACTCCAAGACTCTCACACATTCACAGACACAGCATACATTTCAGCAAGAAAGGTATAAAGGAAAAACAAACAAAAAGTTTAAGTAACACTTTAACCACCGACCGTAACAATCAAGTCTTCCTCAATTATCAGTGCTTTAGACCAAATTTTAATCTTTCAGTCATTAAATTATTATATCAACAAATGTTATTTCTGAAATTTGGATAGTTGTTTGTTTAAAGATGAAATTATGAATCTAAAACACATCTGTTTATGCTCTCATTCATCGTTAAAGAAATAATTTTTTAAATTAAGACAAAATAAATTTGGATAGCATTCACATTTCACACTCCTCCCCTTCCTCCACCTCGCCGGACAGCAGCAAGGGCATTGCGTAGGGGGGTGGCCCATCATCCCTTTCTCTCCACTGCAGCCACAATCACCCTGCTATACAACAATCTTATGCATGGGATACAACAACATCCACAGGTCACTATGATAGATATAAAGATAGCAATAGAAATTAGAATTGAGGTAATTATCACTTTATATTTGCCAAATGTGTTTGTCAGCCAGTCATCTAAGGGGTTGTTGACACCAGATTGCTCTGCCATTGTTTTGGACAGGACTTTTAGTCCCTCTGATGCTCGTGTTACAGATCCATCCGGGGCAGTGTTATTGGGAATGAACGTACAACAATAACCTTTGATCATTGCACAAACTCCTCCTTTTTCTGCGAGGATCATATCCAATGCCATCCTATTCTGGATAGCCATCAGGGAAGTCGGCGCAAGCTGTTCTGCAAGTCCCTATGGCATCTCTATATAAATTAGTTAATCTCATAACATTATAATGAACATAATTTATCCTGTCAACATTTTTATTTGGAGTTCTCGAAACCTGCTTTTATTTGATCTGCTAACTTGTATTCATCTGGTGCTCCTCCGGGAACTCCGATTGCATCTATGTAAGTGGGAGAATTCAGGGTCAAGTCAAAAGTTCCTGCTGCTCTTTTCTGATCTACCTTTTTGTTCTTCATGCCATATACCTATTAATGCTAGTGGCACTGCTAGTCTAACCATCACGCATGTTCTCACAGTGATTCCTCCTTCTATTCCAACAAATAATCTTCTGTCCCCACAGCTATAATACAATCCACCACGAGCCCATGGTCATATACTGTCTTCCGCATTCTGCACTGCTTCTTTACACCATGAAAGATTAATATGTCCCACTCTAACTCTTGGGTTGTAAGCACTGAAATTAAAGCATGTAAAATTTCCTGATTCTGCTGAGAAGGCCTCCATCTTTGTTTAATTGTTAATTACTGGGAAGATTTTGGATAAAGTGTCACATCCCTTCGGTTTTGCTTTCCAAGTAATAGACATCATGCAATCATAGCCTCTTTTATCAGTTTTGAATAGAGGAGCTGGTGCAATTTTAATAGTTGGCCTAGCTTTGGCGCAAGCTACACAATTTTCCATTTGCATTTCTCTGGCTGTGGCAGCAATCCATTCTAACCATAAATTTGAATCCCAATATCCAGTAGCTTATCCCATAATGTCCTCAGGTGTCATTTTAGTATAATCCATTTTCTTCACCACCTTACTCCCTGCAATTTCTTTGGTGTGGTCTCTTATTGGTACAACAACTGGCTTTTCTGGTTGTTTTGGTGCTTCCAAAATAAACTCATTTTATCAATCCCCATGGGTCTTTTCCACTTACTTCTACTCCTAACTGTACCCATAGACGTTTTTCCTGGTTGTACATCTTTATCATGCAACGAGAACGTTAAAGGGTTTTTTGTGGGTGCAGAATCTCTCTGGAATTGTACTTTCTTTCTCCACCATTCCTTCTCATTACTTTCTGTATAACTCATGTCTGGTGTCCAATGGAGTCCCGTATATTTGCCTACTTTTTTACCGCATTCTTTTGAAATGAACCCCCTCAGGCCTCTACCACAGTGACTTTTCCTCCCACAAGTACACGTCATAACCTCTCCACTGATTATCTTGTCCACCGCAATCTATTACATCTCATAGGTCGAAGGTGAATAATGTGGTCGAGCCCTTAACATAGTTGAACGTTATTCCCCCAAATTCCTTTAAGCACTTATCTTGTTTTGTTCCCAATTGTCCCACATCCCTTTTGGATCTTACCAGAGCTTCATTTATATATATTTTTTTAAATTTATTTATTTTTTTCTTTCTCTGTTTTCCTTTTGCCCCCTGGCTTGCTCAGCCTCGCATATCATCAGTCCCCCCACAACTGCGGCAGCCACTATACCTATGAAAATTAACACTTTCCAGTTTTCCCATAGTTGGATTCTGACCTGGCCCCCCATTGCTCTATAACGGTTCATTACTGGTACTGGTTTTCTATCTGTTGGGATCCACACTTTGGACTCTTCGGTTGCTACTGTGGTAGTAGTTTCTTCAATTATAGTTATTATCAAGATCTCTTTAGGTCATCTTTCTTCTGGATACCCACTTGTCTTAAAAATCAATTAACACTTAAAAATTCAGAAACTAATACTCAAAAATTCTACGAAAAGCTTCAAGCAAAAAACAATTTGATATAAAATATGACAAATTTAAAAATGTAAAAAATGAGACATACAATATAGCAATTTCAAAAAATGTAAATAAGAAGTATTAGTATAAGAAGAAATACATGTGCGCGATCACAAAAGTTTTGTAATATTTTGTAAAATAAGAGGATACTAAGCCATTAAAAACATAAGCGGAAGAAAATGTTAAAAAGATGCAAAAAATCCTGTGAGCAAAAATCATAAACACAACTTTCAAAAATTCGCAAAAACCTGTAAGAAAACTTGTAAGCATACAACATTCAAGACACTCAAAGTAAATGAATCATTAAATTTTACTCTAAAGTGTATATGGAAATTATGTTATCAGAACCTTTAAAGGTTTGCTCAATGATCTGAAGTACTTTGTAGTAATCCAGTTTGTCCAATCCACATCCCAGCCGGGGTATGGATAATTTTGCAATGTTTAGTTCATCACACCACCTTCGCATGCAGGTCAAGCTACTTTCAAAATCTTGATATGTAGGGAGATCTCTGCCAAGTGTTTTTTGTGACTAAGTGAAAGACAACCCTGTCTGCTTCATGTGTTAGAGCACACTCTCCATTTACTTTACCTTGTGCTCTAACTTTTTCAACTCCGTAATGTTCTCTGAATGTTTTGGCTATGCCTGCCGCAAAAGCACAGTCTGCGCTTACGCAGTGTGCTACCGGCTCTCCTGGAGGAGCCGAAAACAGATCTCCTGTCTTATGGACAATATGCAATGCTTGTACTGGTGGGTGAAAACTTTTATTGGGGTCTTCTTCTCCTTCGGTTATATGTGTATGTGTTTGTGTATCACCTTCTTTCAAACTCGGTGTACTGTCCCTCTCTTGGACCTTCGAAGCAAGGTCCACTCTAGTGTCCTCCAGGGATCTTGATGGAGGGTCAGCTGGACAGCACTGGCTCAGGTGATACCAGGTATCACCCTTCCCTGTAATACAAATACAGTGCGAGGTGCGTGCAGCTACCTTCAGTAGATCTGACCAGCGAGGTTCCTTCCATTTGCGCTTGTAAACTCTTGACTGTACCCAGTCTCAGGTGTGATTGGCTGGAGACGTAGGCTGATCCGTTGTGGGAGTAGCCGTGGAGGACATATCGTGAAACAAAGCTACTAATGGTGCAAGCTTTTCATAATACACCCTGAGTGACAGGGGCTGGACCGGCTCCAGCTGCAAAGGATCTTGTCCAGTTAACAGTTCAAAAGACGTGTATCCTGTCATGCGGCTCACAGAACTTCTTATTGACATTAAGGCTAATGGGAGGACAGCTACCGAAGTTAATTTTGTCTGTGCACAGATTTTTGCCAATTTGTTTTTTAATGCAAATTCAATCTTTCAACTTTCCCACGTTATTTTGGGTGGTAAACTGCATCAAAATGATGAGCCAGGCCCAAGGCCTTTTCAACTTGAGCCAAATGTTCATTTTTAAAATGTGAGCCATTGTCAGATCTGATTCGTCTGGGAAACCTGTGATGAGGAATGTAATGATTGATCAAACATTTATTTACTGCAGTACTGTCTTCTTTGCCTACAGGAGAAGCTTCTGGACTTAATGTCAGTGATTATGTTCATTAGATCAGTAGAAATACTCCATGTACTCATTCATAAAATCCTGTTGAAAAATAAGAAAAATGTTTATGATCCCTCCAGAACACGATCATAACCTGTCAAGGAATAAGTCAAAAGCATCCGTACAAAACATGTTTTCTTAAGTTTCTTGATTACATTCATTCCTCTTGCACAGTCACATACACGCACACAGGCTCGAGCACGCACATACAGGACAAACAGACCGACATACGACAAACAAGGGGATCGATGCCATGTGAAACATCACATATAAAAGAAAATGAGAGGCAAAAATTCTCAAGTCACAACTATTCACATGTAAATTTGTTTTCTTTTCCAAAAATTGTATCCAACTCAAATTGGCCTAAATACTTTCTGTAAAAATTTGTTCCCGATGGCAATGTTTCTTAAAAGAAATTAAATCACATTCGCCATGATCAATTACAAAAGGAAATATAAAAAGATTATTGATGAGCTCTCAAAATAAAACATAAAAAAATTAATCCAAAAATAAAAATGAAGACTAAAGGTCAAGTTGGAGTAGTTCCTAAATCTAAGAAGAATAGATTCTTAAGCAAATATTCTTCTGCACTAAAATTTATGTTCCATTTTATCACCTAAATTTCTAAAGATCTTCCCTTAGCTTCATAAAAATCTCAGTCAGGTCTATAAATTTTCATTAAGTTCATAGGTTTCTATTTTACAGTCATCAGTTAGTCTCAGATCAGTTCAATAAATCTCCTCCAATAGTAATTTTTGTTAAAGAGCAAAATAAATACTTTAGTTTCCTTATTAGATTGCTTTTCTTTTCTGTAGCCTCATTGTAGAACTCATCTGCTATCCATTTTTCGTATGATTGCAACAGATATTTCACACCAGCATCTCATTAGTTGTGTTATACTAGTGGTCATTTAGAGACAGAATTACTTTAACTTCAGATCTTTAGTTTGTTAATCTACTTATTATTTTTTAATTCTTAATCTACTTATTATATTTATTTATTTTTACCATAAAATGATTCTCTCATTACTCTTTATTTAACCCCATAGATTTCCTTTTATTTTTTCTGCTTTACATTGTTTTAAAGAAGGTGTTATCTTAACTGATTCTATTTTCATCTATTGCACTCTTCTTCTTTTAGCCAAACGATTTTTATGTTTTTTTTTTATCATTGTAGTGAGCTGGAGTGTGGGCCTCTTTTAAAACTACTGGAATCAAGGGATGCTGGGGGTAGGACTCTACCATCAGGGGAGGTCCAAAGGCCATCAGTATGTTGTACTGGGCCTCTGTTTCTCCACACAGATTCCTCCTCAGGAGTAACAGTATTCTGCTGCTCAGAGAGGTATTCTCGAGAAAAATCAGGAAGGAGGGAAGTCACATCTGGCTCTGGCATGGCTACAAACTGACCAGTGAGGTAGCCTGAAGCACGCTTAGCAGCCATGTCTGCTGCCTCCTTTCCTCTTGAGATTATGTCAGTTCCCTAGGAATGACCAGTGCACTTGATGATAGCCACTTTGCTTGGAAGCATAACGGCTTCAGAGAGCTCTCTTACTTCATTCTCATGAGTTATTGGTCTGCCAGATGACGTCATAAAACCACCTCTGATCCACACAGGCAGCTCCACATGTGCTGCAGAGACTGCATATGCAGATTCAGAATAGATGTTTACAGCTTTACCCTCAGAAAATTTCAATGCATTGACCAGAGCTAGAAGAATTCAATCCTTTCATTTTTACAGATTTCCAATTCTCGCATGCACATTTCAATTTCCTTTGGCTCCAGCTGAGCCTTCACAATCTGCAACATTTTCTGCCATTGCTGCCCAAGGGTCTCTTCACAATCCTTATCAAAATCACAATCCATTTCTCATCAACTTCTTCTCTTTACAGTAGGTTTATAATTCTGTAGATTCACAACAAGTCCTATTCTTTCCCTATTTAATGTAAGGCTTTCCCTATTCTTCCTACTGTTTGATTTAGAGCCAAATTCCCCTTTTTTATAGCGGGTATTCCCGCTACCTCTCGGACTAGGCCCTTTAAAATTAAAGGGTGGTTTTTATTAACCTGTCAGATACACATCTCATCCGTCGATAAAAGAGGTCGCTGCAGGTGTCCGATTTTTATCTTTTATTTTCACCAGTCCAATTCAGTTTATTATAGTGAGTTGTCCTCACTCTTGTATCCAATTCACCTTTATTTATAGTGGTTCTCACACTACCCTGCAAATCAAGGGCTTTGCACAGTTCTTAAGTCTTCATCAATAATTCGTCAATAATTGAGAGTCTCAAGAAAGGATTTGTCTAATTTTCTCATTTCACACCTTGTATCCTATTTTCTCTTCACCTATTCAACTTTAATCATTCCTCTTAAAACGAAAAAATGTCAAAAAGCTTTCTCCTCAAAAAATATTATTTTAAAATCGATGTTCGGACGGTAAAAATATAATTTTTTCCAGAGATGTCCTCAATTCAACACTTGATTTAGAGTAATCAATTGCAGAATTTTATTAAAAAGGTTTCTGCTCACCTCTTTTTAAGGGCGGCCGGCCTTTGTGTTGAATTCAGGAATCTCATCCCATCCAAAAGTCTCCTTTAATCATCAAATCGGCGGGGTCACCATTTTGTTGGACTTTTGAGGGTCCAATGCGTGTTCAAAATGATTTTAGGAGAACGTGTGTTAATAAAAAGGTAGGTTTAATAAGTATTATTACAAGAGGAGAACAAAGCGGTGCACCGGAGAAATCTTCCCAGTCTGTTCCCAGGATGATTTCTGCCTCATGTCTGTTCGTCATCAGCTTTTAGTCTCATAGTTCAGTTTCACTCTCGGCCCCTCCCCTGATGCGTTTCCTTTGAAACAAAACAGTAATATTCTGGAAGAGTATCCTTATCTCTTCCTGTCTGGGAAGAAAAGGGGAGTCAATGCAGTCCTCTTTCCCTTTTCCGAGGCCATGTGTAATAAAACCATTCATTCTCATTATAGTGAGATCTAACTTTACAAGCATAGGAAGTTAATTAAATTTCCCACAGTATCTATTTTTTCTTTCAGTTTATTCTTTATTT